>CM040243.1:4310641-4412016 GCA_022545495.1 Chrysanthemum lavandulifolium | reverse complement strand
TTTTGTATCCATTACTACTTAATTTCGTTCCTTTTCACTTTTAGGTCTCTTGAAAGCAAATTGTTGAAATGACACTTATTCGGACGAAAAGCGCGAATATCTGAAGAAAATGGCCAAAGTCAAGAATCGAGACACTCAGCTTTGGAACTAAAGGGACGGCGTTAGCATTTAGCGTGATGCCGTCGCAACATGTTTTGTGACGACTCAGAGCTAAATTGCTTATTTACAAGTGGCGGCATCGGGTTTTAAAAGAGTAGGCGTCACGGCTCGACGGCCTAGATTTGATCGAGACGCGTTAGAGGCTGAAAGCGGCGGCGTCACGGGCATAAGGTGACGCCGTCACAATGATAACGTGTCCAAGACAAAACCCTAATGAAAGCGACCGATGGCGTCACAATTAAAGAGTGGCGCCATCGCAGATTCTAACACTATACATAGAATCGAATTTTTCGGTTTTAGGGAGGTAGTTTTGTGGGTAAAACCTAAACCGAACCAAGGTTATCTTAGGCGGTATCTTAGGGTTCCATACCCTATTTTACAACAAGATAAGTGTTTTACTTCATTGATTCAATCATGTCTTCAATTGTTTGTGTGAATGCTTGCATGTTCCCCATGTCCGGCTAATTTACTTGTGTGTTTGCTTAGATATATGAAACCTAGTTATTGAATATTGATTGGTTGTCTCTTATCTTAATTGTGATTGACCTAGTATTGCGATAGGTCATCCGTTGTGTTTTTTATACTTGATTAATCTTTGTTGAACCTTAGCTTATAGTTACAAGTGGAATTGTAGGCTAAACATCCAAAGATCACCTTAGTGTTAAGTTTATGAATCCTAGAGACTTCGTAGTCATTAACCTTAGGTAACTTCATAGAGTTAGGGATAAATGCATACCCTACGACCTTAGAAACACAACGCATTAAGAATAAGGACGTGACAATTCAACCATAAATAGGAGCAAATACATTTTTAACTATCATAAGAGCACACATAAATTAGACATAGACTACACTCACCTTAGATTAGATAATTAGATAAGTAGAAGTTATCGGTAGAAATACCAAACCCCCAAATCCAATACCCCGAGATTCGTAATTTCCATTTTCGAAAATACATAAAAAAGAAAAAAAATAATCTTCCTCAACCCCAACCTTAGTGTAGTAATTTCTCACAAGCATTCCTATTCCCCTAGAGAACGATATCAATACCCGTGGCTTACCCTAATACTACACTACAACGATTAGGTTCACTGCCTAGGGTGTTATAAAACTTGATCGACGAAAGGAAGTTCCTTTGACCCCGAACGCGATGCGTAAGCGTATCATGTACTCCAATAATCATAATCGACGATGAATCCACACGAGCATGGCCTACATGCGACCCCTTCCGCGAGTATTGCAACGGTGGGGATAGTGAAAAAAAAAGAAGAATGGACGTGCCCTCACGAGCTTGAAAGACATACTATCAAGTTCGGAGATTTGACATTTGATGATTGGTACGCTATACAATTCGGGAATGCTAAGATTAACCCGAATCTTCTCAAAAAGCTCAAGATTGACTATGAGGATCATAAACAGAAAATAAAAGTGGCTAATAACGACATCCACTGCATGGAAGATCATTTAAGCGGCGGAAATAAGAAAATCTGAAGTCACTGGTGTGAAAGGATAAAATCTCTGGGAAGTTTTTGGGCATCATGCAACCCTTTTAACGATAAATGTGACGGGAAGCGACAAGGAGAATGGGAGAAGGCAATTCTTGTGGACCTCAACCAGCGATGAGGAAAGAACAAGTTTGCCTTGGTTGGACAACACAGGATTTGACAGTTGGGTGAAGATTAAGTATGGACATGTAGATACGTTAACAAAAGAAAATATTTGGAAGGAGTACATGAGTAAAGAAAATTCAAACGACGAGAGTCCTAACAATATGAGTGAAATAACAGTTGAGGATGACAAGGAGTTGGTAAGAAATGAAAAAGAAGAATGCAAGCGTGTATTAGTGGAGAATCTACTCGATGAAGAATGGTCTAAAAGGACCGCTTCTGACGACGATGACATTGAGGGGATTTTAGATTACCTTGAGTTGCAAGGGAATGAGGAATTTACTAACCCCGACGATGAAGCATATGAGCAAAGAAGGTGCAAACTCCTTGGGATTCCCTACAAGAGGCCACCACCAATTATTGTCGAGAAGTATGAGTTCACTCGCTACCATTTGGGCCAGGTAAAAATCAGAAGATCGAGACTAAAGAAAACCTCCGCACTGCCACGAATGTCGCTTGGGCCAGGCATAACTTGATGAAAGACATTGAGGAAGTCGGCCAAGTCCAATGGCCCCCATAGAGCCCCGCGGCTGTGAGTCTAATTTAAAGACTCGTAAATAAAGAAAAGTGCTCTTTCGGGAGACAACCCGAATTATCCATTTCTTTTGTTTTATTTCCATTTCTGTAAAATTTTGTGTTTTTAACCATTTTTTTAGGAAACGAGGAAGTAATTGTTGTTGCAGTTTGCTGATCTGATCATAGTTATGGCGTAACTCATCTATGTGATTACGCCGTAACCAACCTTTTGCAGCAGTATTCTAGATGCGTTACTAATTACGGCGTAATACCATCTCAGTAACTCCCTCAAAGAGTTACGACGTAACTTTCCTCTGCTTCACTTCTTTCATTTTAAAACACAATAACCTTGTATTAGTATTTTAAATGAACTTTGTGGGTGTGTTCCCTGTAAACCCTCACGAGACTTCACTCGTCCACTTGGGACACCAAGTGGTTTAAAAGGCTTGTTGCATATGCTAAATACAACCGTGATTCCTACGAAAGTGAGTTAGGTTTGTTTTAATTTTCATTTTTCTTTTAGAATTATGCTTGTCGGTAGTGTGATTTCGGGGATTGAAGTTTGTTCATGATGCTTATACGAAGGCACGTCTCTTTTCGTGGACCTTTTTCTTTGTGGAGCAAATTTCGGGAAAGTTCTCGCTCTAATTCTATTTTCTCTTCACCTTTATTTAATGCTTAGTACAAAAGGGACTTTGTACAATTCAAGTGGGGGGCGGAATAGAATTATCTCTTGAACATTATTTTGCCCTCGTTTTCTAGTTTATTTTGAAAAATTATGCCATTTTTAAAATTTTGACATGTTTTTCTTAACCTAACTAGATTAGACCTTAGCCGAGCACATGCTACCATTGATATTATATGGTGAGATTAGCCTTATCCGTTTCCAATATTTTACCCCAAATCCACCAAATTATGAGTGTGTCGGTAGCTTGTAAACTTTAGAACTTGGCCTTTGCATCATTTCGAGACCATAGACGAGGTATGTTAAGTTAGCTCGATGTATTTGGACTTTTCAGTTTTAGAAGGCAATATTTTAGGATTATCACCCAAATAGCCTACCATTGTGTGTCTATCGATTAGTCAACTCGACTTCTCGACCCCCATGTGAAACCCTTTTGTTGCACTCACCTTTAGTGCAAGATACCCCTAGATACACCCATCTGAGCCATTCCTTTCATTTTGTTAACCCAATATATTTTTTCGATACACCTATACACCTTAGCCTATCCTGTAGTCTTTATTTGTGATTGGGAAGTCGTCATTTGCCTAAGTTCAAGGTTCAGTGGAAAGGTTCGAATCACGCTTTCATCGACGACATATTCACGAAGATCATTGAAGACCCCAAATTCCATTGTTCATCTAAAGTGGGGGGATATTATGTTTAGTTATTATTGTTATGTTGAAATATATATATATATATATAATTGTTATGTTACTTAGTTTTTGTAAAGTGCGATGTTATAAGCACTATGTCATGAGCTTTATAGATTTAGTATCGAGGAGGCCACCTCGGTCACATTCGAAGATTGAAGTTGGTAATTATGACAACAGTTGGAGAAAAGGTAGTGTCCCCATCACGACGTCCTCTAATGACACATCCACCTAATATTTCATGATCCGGTTTCTTGACTTCAAAGCTTGAACTTTAGGCGGACGGTAAGTGGTGATGATTTGGTTGTAGATTTAGACTACCTGCTTGATTTTTATTTTACACCATTTATACTTCCCATGTCTTATCCTACCCTTTTAGTCATGAAGCTTGTCTAGGTGATGCGTGAGCAATCTTTGGTGTCTTGGCCATGGATTTGGTCATGTATCATTGATTTTGTCCACGATCGTGACATGTTAGTAATGATGAGTCACCCTTAACCTTTGTCGTGTCTACCCATATTGCCTTCGAGAATTGTTTAGCCCTTAACTCTAGTGGTGGAGATTTGTGTAACCTCAAGCTTATGATGAGAATACATGCTATGGTATGCGATTAGGTGATCACCGAAATTGACACTTAGAATAGTAGAGAGATTTGAGTGTTTCGTTCCCATTTAGTGAGGTGTTCGGCTTTGTTTTATTCTAGCATAAGGATTTGTAAACTTATATTTTCCAATTTTGGGAGATATCTTTTAGGAATCTTTCTAATAAGGTCTACTTGAGGCAAGTAGAGTTCAAGTGGGGATATTTGATAACATCAAATAGTCACGAATATTAAGTGTCAATTTTCCCGATAATGCTTGTAATTTATATCATTTATATGGATTTACGCTTGTTTTCCATTGTTTTCCACTTTCGGGTAAATTACAAGCATTGGAGCTAAAGAGGCGGAATTGGAGAAATATCAAAGATTTATCATAGTATGTTGACTTTGAAGAAGTTACGGCGTGCCTCATCTCTCGCATTACGCCGTAACTAAAGCGTGACTCGAAAACCAACTCATCGAAGGTTACGGTAACTCTCCCCAAGGACTACGACGTAACTATATTAGGTCAAATGAGGATCCACGCCACGATAACTACTCGTAACTATTCCACCAACTACGTAGTAACCAAGAAATATTGAAGAATACGCGTAACCATTCATAAGGTTACGCTGCACCAGCAGATCTAGTGCAAATCTGAAGGAATTGAAGGTTCTGGGTTAACTCTTATATTAGTTATGCCGTAACCCGGATCGGCCTATAAATATCCCACGATTTCCGGCATTTCAAAGCATCCCATTCCAGCATCACGACAAAGAATGCTTGGAAGAAGCCAAAGGCGGTCTAGAGAGCATCTGATTTGTCTCGAGGAGAAATCACTCCGCACGATAAGCATTAGCATTTTATCTTTCTTTACTTTCGATTCATGTATTTCGTAACTTTGAATATTGAATTGATTTGTGTGGTTAATATGAGCTAAGTACCTCTTGGTGCCTAGTTATGATTCCTTAATTGTTTTGTTTGCGTTTATATTACTTACGTATAATTATTTCTAAGTGTATGCATGCATAGTTTATTGGTAGCTACCTTATTTGGTAGTTTGGAATGGCGGTGAGGCCAATTTCCTAGGAGATATGACCAACCGACCCTAGGTGAGTGGGTGAGACGGGAAGGGTAAGATATGACTAACTGGCGACCCTTTCTACTTGTGCGATTTGACCAACTGATCACCGCCGTTTGGATGAACTTAAGAATTAGGGGTGAGTGTTTAAGTTGCTAACTTGGGGCACTCACTATTATAAATCTAGCATGTAGCGGTACTTAATGACTTGGCTTAGGGGACCAGGAACAACAGGACTTATGAGGGGACACCTGACTTCTCCTGTGGTGGCATCTTTACTGATAGGTTAGGGTGAATTGACCAAATGATGTCCTCTCGACTTTGACCCCACCTGAAGTAATTGGAAGTAAGTAGAAGTAGACATTACTAGTTAGGAGTAATAACTAGGTTAGCACCACTCTCCTCTATTGATTTAACCTTTGCCTTTATTTGCTTTAGTAGTTAATTAATCATTTCCTTATCAAAATCATTATTAAAATATGTGACACTTAGACTTAGTAATAATCCAACACACATAGCTCTTGGGACGACCTCGGTTTTACCAAATACTATACTACACACGATCGGGTACACTACCCGTTAGTGCATTAGGGTAGACCATAGGTATAACGAGACTTTATAAATATTAAAACCTGGTCAGTAAAACCTGCATCAGCAACCCACATTGAATCAGGTGCATCTGTTGGTGCAAGACAAAGTGATGATGGGATGATCAATCTAAGCCAAAGTGATGGTGGTGCATCTGTAAGTCAAAGTGAGAATGCTGGTGGAAGTAAAAGTGGTTTACCAAAATGGAGCAGAAGTGCAATAAGGAATGAAAGACTTGGAGTTGGTGGAAGCCAAGTGTCTGGTTCACCAAATGAGTCTAATGCTCTTGGCTCACCCAAATGGAGCAGATCTATGATCAAGAGTAAAAGAGTTGGAGTTGGTTTACCAAAACAACCTTAAGTTGGATTAGCTTGGTGTTTTAAACTTATATGGGATATTTGAACATGTTTAAGACTTCTTTTATGTTTGTATGTGGATGTTAAACTTTGGTAACTAAGGTAGTCAGTTGCAATTTTCAAGTCATTGCAACTTGTTGCAATGACAATATGCAATTAAAGGCTTTTATTAGCTTAAGTGTACATTATGTGTATGCAAAAATCCAACTTCTTATCAATTTAGTATATAAAAAAAGGTCAAACTTAGCCCATTGACCAAATTGTCAACTACAACATTTTTAACCAAAACAAACTCAACAAGCTAAAAAAGTTTCATTAAGTTGGCTTTTAGTATGCAAAACCATTATTTATCAGTTTGGTATGCCAAAAAAAGTCAAACTTAACCCGCTGACCAAATGGTTAACTAAAACTTTTTAACCAAAACAAAGTCAACAAGCTAAAAAAGTTCTATTAAGTTGGCTTTTAGTATGCAAAAATATTTTTTTTATCAGTTTGGTATGCCAAAATAGGTCAGAATTAACCCACTGACCAAATAGTCAACTACTTATTTTTACCCTATTCAAAGTCAACAACCTAAAAAAGGTTTCATAAACACATAAAACATTAACAATCAGAACTGAAAAAATGGTAGCATTGAACTAATATTTCATTACTACAAAAAAATTATATCGGTCATCAACTACATCAGAATACCCAAAAAAAAAAAAAAAACATCACTTTATCTCTTTCCCATTGATAACTTATATTGCTTCACTTGAAAAGAAAACACAAAAATTCAAAAAAAAAAAAAAAAAAAAAAAAAAACCCAACTTAACATCAAGTATTTCTTTATTTTAGCGACTTCAAGTCTTGTTTCCTCTAGTGTAGCTTCCATAAGATTCCTTGCCTTAATAGATCGGGAATAATATTAACTAATCTTGCGCACATTGAGATCATGCCGGTCAACAAATCACAATCGGATCTTGGATCCGGACAACCATAGAATTGTTTGATTTGTCCATGATGTGCGAATTACATCTTGTTTTCCACACCAACACGCCACCATTTTTTTGTTCTTAAGTTTTAGGAGTCTATAACCGCGTCTTTGTTTGAATCACTCACAGTTCGGGCGAAGAAATAAAAAAGCTGAAGAGAGGGAGTGACGGAAATAATTGAGTGGGAAGAGCGTAAAATACTCTTGCCTGAATTAGGATATGTAAAAAGTTAAGTACGCGTGTACTAGAAGTACAATGTCAACATTTTTCCGACAAAACATAAAGGTTGAAAAGGAAGTACAAAAATTGTTCAGACAAAAATACCCTCGTGTGATTTGCACTTGAGATCCGAGATAACGAGAAAAGCTAACGACGTTAGCAAAATTGGACTACTCACGTAAATTATTCAATATATTCGCAAGATTTCGCGTTTTTGGATGTCGTATGAAATATGGCCAAATCATAAGGACTAATGGTGTAATATACTATTTATTTTATTTTAATTTTTAGCGTAATACTTTAATTTTTTTTAATTATTCAAATTTAATTAAATTTTAATTGTAGGGTTTAAGATAAACAAAATGGAAGAAAAAAAATGGTGGTTATGTTAGTTGTTTTATTATACTATATTGGTGGTGATGCTATTGAAGAGGAAAAAGTTGACGTGACACTGAATTAAGCGATGATGATGATCACTATTACCACTGGTCAGTATTTTATGTTTATAGTGCAACCAACCATAAAGCCAAATTTTTTATTATTTAATAATATTTAAGAATCTTAAATAACTTACTTGTACAAAGATATATTTTGAAAAAATAAAATTTAAATAACAGATCGTCCCCCACGTGACCCGCATGGTTCAGCTCCTGAGTTCATTCAGTTTTGGGCTTAGTTCATCTGGTAATCCATAGATCAGACCATAGATACTTAAAGAGATGACCGGTTCATAGACAAGACCATAGTTATGGTCCATAGACTAGACCACAGATAAAAAAGAATCGGTTCTTAGACCAAACCATAGATACATATCAGTCCAGTCCATCAATCCTTCATTTCGGTCATCATCGTCCTCCGCGCGGACTGGTTCATACAATTCCATCAATCCTTAATTGAGTTGATATTTACATTTTTCCACCTTCATGTATATCATGGTACAATATGTTGGTTCTTTTTGTTTTGTATGAACAACTAAGTTTGATTAGATGAAAGTTTTCTCAGTGTTGGAAGGTTCAACAAGAGTATAAAAATCAAAGTTGAACAAGTAAAGAAAGCTAAGTATGTCAAACAGATGGTGGATTTTATAATTACTATCGGATTAGGCGCTTATTTTGTTTAGGTAATTAAAAAAAACAGCGAACTAAGCCCAAAACTGAATCGATTCTTCCACAAACTACGCCAAAAATGACTTAGAAACCGAGTGTCCCGATTAGAAACAATAGATGAAGCCAAACCATGTAAACGATATACATCGCGAAAGAAAAGTTGGGCCTCATTAACTGCATCTGTTGTCTTCTTGCAAGTAATAAAGTGTACCATCTTAGAGAAACGATCAACAATAACAAAGATTGAGTCATCACCCCTTTGAGTACGAGGTAACCCCAACAAAAAATAGATGCTAATATCAACCCATGTCTGCAAAGGAACAGGTAAAGGCATATAGTCCCGCATAAGTAGTTGTACCCTTTGAAACTTGGCAAATACGACACCACTTGACATAATGCTCCACTTCTTTCCTCGTAGTGGGCTAGAAATAAGAAGCTTGCACCAACTGTAAAGTGCGATCGCGACCAACATGCCCCTCACCATGTAATTCCTTAATAATTTTCAAGCGAAGACTAGAATCAGGAACACATAGTTGATTCCCTTTGAAAAGAAAACCATCATGTAGAAGGAAATATGGTTTTGGCCGATTGCACACCCTACGAACAACGTAAAAATATGGGTCAATGGCTAAGCGCTCGCGAATGACATCGCACACGTCAACTCATAGATACAAGAAGATTACTCCTCCGCTTAAGGCATCAACTACCCGATTGAAACACCGGTCTTATGTTTGAACACAAAGTAAACTTCTCAAGAAATGCCAACCAACACCTATGCTTATGTGACACCTTATCTTGAGTGCGAATATGCCTTAAAGAATCATGATCAGTGAACAAAACAAACTCCTTATGAAACAGATAATGGCGCCAATGCTTTATAGCTTGGGCAATGGCATAAAACTCCAAGTCATAAGTAGTGTACCTAGACTTCGGCTCTGTCAATTTCTTACTAAAATAGGCAACAGGTCGACCACCTTGACTGAGAACCCCGCGAATTGCAACCTTTGAGGAATCAGTATGGAGCTCAAAAACTTGAGAAAAGTCAGGCAATACCAGAATTGGTGTTGTAGTAAGCTTTTATTTGATAATCTGAAAAGCCAATTATGCCTCCTCCGTCCACACAAATGACTTTTCCTTCCCATGGATGAGTTGCTTACTTAAAGAAGTACTATAAATGAGAATATCGTCAAAATAAACAACCACAAACTTCCCAATAAAAGGCCTGAGCAATTGGTTCATCACGCGCAAAAACGTACTAGGTGCGTTTGATAAACCAAAAGGCATCACCAACCATTCATACAACCCTTCACGAGTCTTGAAGGCAGTCTTTCATTCATCACCAGGTCTAAAAGGGATATGGTAATATCCACTCTTCAAATCCAACTTTGTGAAAATAGTGGCACCACTAATCTGGTCAAGCAAATCATCAAGGCGAGGAATAGAAAACCTGTACCTCACAGTAATCTTGTTGATGGCTCGACTATCAACACACAGACACTATGTTCCATCCTTCTTTGGAGTCAATAGGGAGGAACAAGACAAGGGCTCATACTCTCTCGAGCGTGACCCTTAGAAACCAATTCCTCCACCGCCACCGCAACTCCTCATGCTCTACGGACTCATCTTGTAATGTGGCCTGTTAGGCAATTGTGAACCATGCTCCAAATCAATAAGAATCAAAGTTGAACAAGTAAAGAAAGCTAAGTATGTCAAACAGATAGTGGATTTTATAATACTATCGGATTAGGCGCTTATTTTGTTTAGGTAGTTAAAAAGCAGTGGGATTCATTTCGCAATCTGTCCGTAACGCTTTGCAATGATATAGGTCTAAAAATATATAGTTTTGGTAACGTGCTAGTGTGCATAAGCTAACATCGTAGTTGTGTTTTTTGTCGTTCATTTATCATGTATTAACTATATTAAAGTGCACAATGATGGGGTATTCCTAGTATTTAGAAAAAGAAAAATTCATAGTTTTAGCAATATGCAACAAAGTTGAGTAAAATTGAAACTACTTGTCCATCTTGGATCACAGTTTTGCAAATTTCCCTGCTTTTTTGTTTAACTTTATACAAATTATGTAATTTTACAAAGGTATAATTTCATATCTCCCCTTTTAAAATTTGGAAATTTCTTTATGAAAGTAGGGTGATATATGAAATTAATCCTTTTTACAAATATAACATCTGGTATAAAAATGTGAATATCAGTATGATCTGGTATCCATCTGCTGGCTCACGATGTCAAGGTATAATCTGTATCTGTTCTAATGGTGCTGTAGTTTTTGCTTTGACCTTGACTTCCACTTTGACTTCCACTTTTTATCTGGCCTCTAAAGTCTCTCATGGCTTTGAATCTTAGATCTTCTGTGTAGCCATTTGCTTCTGGTACTATTTCTGGTACACATGTTTTGCCGTCGAGCATGTTTACAACCTTAGACATCGTCGGTCTCATTGATGGAGAACCATTGGTGCAAAGAAGTGCTACTTTTACTACGATTTCAGCTTCTTGTTTGTTGATCGTTGATTCTAGTTTTTCATCGAAAAGTTCTTCGTATTGTTTACTTGTTTCTAAACTACAAGCCTGCATTATCGGTTTGAAAGTTGCAACAAAATTAGAAGATAGTGACTTTCAAACAGCAATGTTAAAGATTTGAGCATGAAACCTAGACGCCTACCCAGTCTAGAAGACATATGCAGTCGTTAGTTTGCTACATAAGTATTGTTGTTCTTGCCACTAACGATTTCTAATAGCACGACTCCATAGCTGTAAACATCTGCCTTATCACTCAAGTAACCCCAGAGAGCATACTCTGGTGCCATGTATCCGCTGCAAATTCGTCAACATTTTGTTAGTAAAACCGTTAGTACAGAAAAAAATAAAAAGTATTAAAAATGATTGTGTCAGGTGTTTGTAAGTATTGAGGGTTTACATTGTTCCTGCAACTCGAGTGCTAACGTGACTCTTGTCGTCCTCGTTTAGCTTTGCCAAGCCAAAATCAGATATTTTCGGGTTTAGATCTTTGTCAAGCAGCACATTTGTGGCTTTGATGTCCCGGTGTACGATTTTGATCCTTGATTCCTCGTGAAGAAAAGCTAAACCTCGAGCTATCCCAATAGCTATATTGAACCTTTTTGGCCAATCTAGCATTAACCGGGTTTTATCTGCATCTGTATATATAATAACAATTTAATGATGCAAAGGTTACTCCATTCAAATAAGAGGGAAAAGTTGACTATAAGGTCAAACAAAGTAAAACTAATTTTCAAACCCCATGTTAATTTATGAACTTCTCAAGACATTTAGTAAATAAATACAATATTTTAACATGATTACACATGGGAGAAAGTTTGATGTAACTACTTTTACCACAAAACTAGGTCAATTGTGATTTTGAAGAATGGGTTAGTTGACCTCAAAATTCAATACAAGAGAACTAAAGGAAACTCACCAAACAGTGCATTTGCAAGGCTGTTATTTTCCAAATACTCATAAACTAGCAACAATTGATCTCCTTCAATGCAACATCCATGAAGTTTAACAAGATTGGGGTGTTGTAAACATGAAATCATAACAATCTCATTCAAGAATTCACGGTTTCCTTGCTTTGAGTGAGACGAAAGTTGCTTAACCGCCACAGCTGTCCCATCAGTTAAAGTACCCTGCAACCGTTACTCTCAAGTCTATTAGTACAAACAAAATTACCAGAAAAACATCATTTTGTGCTGGATTATTACCTTATAAACAGGCCCAAAACCTCCTTCCCTATTTTATTTGAAACATTGAAGTTGTTTGTAGCATGCTTTAACTGCTTCAAAGAAAACGAAATCATTTTGAACTCCATTCCTTCAAAATCTGTTCAAGATAAGCATTTCACATGAGCAACGAGTCAAACAAATAAATCAAGAAACTCAAAAAACAAGTAAAGCTCATACTCCGTACATTTATCGTTCTTTCTCTGACCCTTCATAAATTTTTTCCTCCACAAGATTACTAAGATCAAAATAATAAGAAACGGAACACCAATCCCGACACCTATATAAACACCCTTTTTTGTCTTCTTTCCTTCAACCGAACAAGTTTTAAAATAAGGATCAACATCGATAGCCGATATGAGAGGTCCATATACTCCTCTTCTAGGAAAGCGGGTCGTTCCTTTACCAGCCCAATAAAACCGTATCTCCAAGATGTTATCAGTCACACTAGCGTTAAATGGCACCACCACAGGTATACCAAACCCACCAGCCTCATCTTCAATATTAAAATCTTTTCTAACCCGTTTTCCCTAAATCACAAAGAACACATACAATAACCGTTAGATTGACTAATTACAATCTTGAAAATATACTTATTTTATTATTACCTGAATATAAATATCAAATACCCGCCTGCCAAGACTTCTATACGTACTATCATTAGCAAACTGTATCTCTGCAAAGTGCAGATTAACTGCATATTCACCGTTTTCCAAACAAGAGCTGAAGTAAGTAAGTGTAAGCGGTGAGAGGCGAGCAGTTGTATAAAGTGGAGGTAAGCTTGTGTTCCCTTGCAAAGATTCTATGTAGCGATTGCTCTGAGGAATGCTGCCATCCAAGAACTCTCCTGTGCTACTAAATCCCCAGTTGTTGTTTGTTTCATACAGCCTGGCGGCCCCACCATCCACGTTAGCATCTCCTAGGTACAGAACCGACTGACCATTGCTATCTTTAATCCTTATATCATCCCCACCACAGTTAACATGTAAAGAACATGAATCTGTCATTAAGTCAAATGCACCAATGAGAGAATCAAATAGCCGGGTTGGGTTGACCCATTAATTTTCCTTTTTTATCCTCAATAGACGGATACCATCATAGATTTAGAGGTAGAAAATACTCACATTTAGGACACTTGAAATCCTCGGTGCAGGGAAGCACATCCTGTCTGTAGACAATATCATCGTAAGATAACCAAACACCAAAGTCATGTGATAAAAGAAGGAATATAAAAACCGGGCTTGTTCAAGTAAAACCAATGGAAACTATCTTACATCGGATTTTCTATCGAAAAGCTTCTAAATAAGTTTACATATGTGTTCCTGATATAACAACAGATGAAAGAAAAGTTTTAAAACAACGAAGTTCCAAGTATTATCCAATATAACTTAGGAAGAAATCTTACGTGTTCTGTCGGCATGAGGCTTGATTAGGTCCTTGCCATGTAAAATTGTTGTAGGAAAGATCACTGCACGACAATATTCATAAAGAATGTCAACTTTCCTATAAAAAAATGTCACACACACTTTTAACAATGTGATTCGCAAAACTAACTTACATATTAGCCCCGTTTATTAAAAGCGAATCTGGTATGTTTCCACTTAGCATGTTACCAGTTAAAAACCTATTCAAAACCACATCAGGATACTTATTTAGCTTCATTATATACTGCAGTAATTGTAAACCAAATCAAATAACTACAATTTACACTAAATTCAAGCTCCTGTCGAGGACGTCATCAGATATGCTCCCTGATAAACTGTTAAAACTTGTATCCCTGTCAAATTCATGCAGGAAATTAAAGTTTGACATGAAACATTCTTATCGTGAAAATTTAAAACAACAACACCCTGTTTTACGCATACTTAGTTACTTACAGCAATTCAAGTTCTCTCACTCGCCAAATATAATGCGGTAATTCCCCAGAAATGTTGCAGTTTCTCAAGATCCTAAATTTATGAATGGAAATGTCACTGTATGTAATGGAGTTGGTATAAAAAAGCCACTGCTAAGATGCGATACTTACAATCTTATTAATCCCGAAGCATTTTCAAGCTGAGGAAATCTTTGAGCCGGTCCAGATATGTCACTAATTCTCCTGCACAATACGAGGAACAATGAACAACTAATTTTATCTAATAAATGGATTTAAGAAGTGTCTTTTCACTCACAGATCAAGTAGCTTTTCCAAAAGAGAAATGTTTGAAGGAATAGGTCCGTGAGTCCACTCGCAACAATATGTCTTAAAAAATAACCGAAGATCAGACTTTAAACGATCATGAACATGTAATAAATGAGATTACCTAAATATGTATTCATAATGTACTACATTTTAACAAAATATGATACTAAAAAAGAAAACATAGAACATCTTACAATCTAGTAAGTAGTCTCCAATTCTGTATAAAATCAGGTATCTGCCCGCTAAAGTTGTTTTCGTTTATTCTACTGCATTATACACAAATAAGATTCTCACTCTTAGCCTATAAAATGGTGAAATGGTGAAATGGTAAAAAAAACTGAATAAGATAATAAGGCAAAAGAAAGTTACAAGTCTGTTAGACTTCTTAGTCGACCAAGACTTGTTGGCAGCCTACCAGTAAACTGGTTAGAAGACAATATCCTGATATATAATATCATAAAAGTTAAACTTCAATGGAATGTAATTCATGAGCAATGATTTATAACTCGGAAAACTTAATCAGCCTTACAAAGAGGTTAAATTATTTAATCTCCCTAAGTCAGCAGGAACAGCTCCTGTAAGCTGGTTTGCTTCAAGATTCCTGATATAGAGTTATAGCTAGATGAGTATGTTAAGAAAAATGTGACGAAATTTGAATCATCCAAAGAATTTTGACCCTTGTGGTAAAAAATTAACATTGACTAGGGGAAAAAAAGACCGAAAAGCATACAACTTACAGAAATGTGAGAGTGCTGATATTGCCTAGTTCCAGTGGAATTTCACCTGATATGCGGTTGCCAAGAAGAGAGCTGCACACGGAAAGATAGGTTTTCAGTTTACATCTTTAAGTTCTCAAATGCAAAATTTTGTGAGAGTAAGGGTTTAATAAAGATATCTTACAGGTCTTGTAACCGCGTATAACCCCATTCAGGTGGTATTGTGCCTCCTAAGTAATTATAAGCAAGATCACTGTAAAAATAACAGAATACACTTCAGTTTCATTATATCTTGATTCATATAATGCTTAGAATATAAGTTTACTATGTGTTTTAACAAAGGACTTACACGGATCGAAGGTAAGGAAGCTTTGTTAGTTCAGGTGACAGTATCCCGTCAAGACTATAGAATTTGTGTGTGCTACATGTGCATTATAAAAATAAATCAGATAAAGTTCCTAACTTGAACCAGCTAAAAGTGTTAGCGCTAATCAGCATCACTGGTTTTATTAATTCACCGGGTACTTTAGCTGCTAGGTGTAGGGGCGCGTTGGCACTAATATAAAGCAAAGGGCTTTTTATTGAAGAGTGTTGACGTTGAGGTCAAAGATAGGAAAAGTTTGACTTCAAAAGTCCAAGTGTGCTTATCATAAGAAGTAATTGTATTATATATTGAATATTAGTGACAACTAATCTTGTTTGAGGGTTAATAACATATTTTTTTTTCACGACATAAAAAATATCACATTAACCAACTCATTGGACACAAGGAAAGCTTTTGCAGAAATCCACTTAGATAATTACATTTCGAGTAAGTGATAAAAAATGATACAGTAGTAGACGAAGTACTCGTGTACACACTATCTATATGTAACTAATCATAAACCTTGTGCCGTGAATGACTTAAGTGGATTGAAACCTTTTACATCCGACATTGCATAAATAGTTTTGTGTATCTTCTATAACCGCAGGTATTGCAGCATTCCATCCAAAGGTATTTCTAAGTTTGTAGCTCACATTAATAAGCTATATATGCATGCATAATAGAAGAACTTAAAGATAGACATGCTATCAAATTATAGCATAATAAAGAAAGTGCCAAATGATATTAAGCTTAACAAATAGTTAAAGACAAAACTGTATACATGCTCACGACATGACAATCGGTGTCGTTGCCAATGTTGCAATCACATCCAACGCTAGCATTGGCTTCCTGCGACAGCCTTGGTACTTCGGCAATGGTGTCAAGAGTGCAAGTGTCACCATTAAACCTCCAACTTGTTGCATTCATTGCAGCAAGAATGTTTCCAACAACCTCCACTAAATAAAGTCAACATAAAAAAATAAAAATATTTTCTTACCAAAGTGAATAAAAAAGATAGCATATGGTGAGTATTTTGCCATTTTTGGAAACAAGTCAAATTATACTAAAGTCAAACCACTCATGTGGGATTTCAAATATTCAATCATTTTGCTATATCATAAATCACTATATTTAATAACTCACTAATTACTCCAAAATGATTAATGCAATCACAACCAGAACAAGATATATGATTGATTTGCAAAGACAAATCACTTAACTTCATCAACTTCTGCCTAGCAAGGTTGGTCAGGAGGTGTTATCACATGCAAGAGGTCTCAAGTTAGAGTTTCTCTGTGAAGCGTTTTCCTTTTGTGTGGGATCTATGGTGGTTTTGCCCCATAGATGCGTCGATCGAGGCTGGCAGAGACTACTTTCTAAGTAAGTACTGTGAAATCGAATCACTAACTATAGTATTGTACTAACTCGCTGTTCAAAAAAATCACTTAACTTAATATAAATTCTTAAATTTCAAAAAAAAGTTCTGATAAAAATATACTTAATTTGTAAAGACATAGAAAGAAGCAACTTAACTTTCTCATATAAATTTGTAACAAAACTCATAGTCTTATCTCTAAACCAAGCAGCAAACCAGCCAAAATTCAAATTCTCAACCCCCACATTTTGTAAGCTGTAACTACTGGTTGTTAGAAAATATCTTATTATATATAAAACATATTTCTCTATTACGATGGCCTATCCTATTTAATGCATTATCATAATGTACATTCTTATATTGTTGATTTATCACGGTAATATAAAGAGTGATATTCACTTACATAATGATACTTTTTTGGATTGTGTATCTTGATAGAAGATCCCATTTCCTTAAGAGCTAATGAATATATAGGTTATTTGATTATGGTAATGGTTACATAATCATAATCTTTTTAGGAGTTAGATCCCTGCTTGACCTCTCTTGTAATTAGAGTATTATTCACCTCATAACAATATACACAAACATTATGATCCATCACTAAGAAGAGGGATTAAGTAGAAGATCTTCATCCTATCGGTGTTCTTCGTTCATGGTGATTTCATTCCTCGATATCAAGTAAGTAAGCTTTAATAGTTTAATGTCATGCTTTATGTTATTGATCGTACATATTATGATTACATACTCCCTCCGTCCCATTTTATAAGTCCATAATGTATTTGCACAAAGTTTTAGGTGTATTTAATACTTGCTAAATCTCATAAGACAATTGACAATTTTGCCCCTAATGTACTAGAGTACATTTTTTTTTAATTACTCTCACAAGCCAAACAATTTGAAAGTTGGCCTCACTTTATTGACAATTCTTTACTAGCTTACGTTATTAATGATGTGTAGAAAGTTTGATAAACGATGTGTATTCATATTTGGGCGCTTAGAAAAATCACAAATGACTAAAAGGAAATGGTACTCGCCGTATGCACCGTTAATGGTACGTAGAAGAAATGAAAGGAAATTCTACTTGGAAGAAATGAAAAAGACTTTTTGATGTACATGTCATATTGTAGTTTAAGAAATGGTAAGAGTAGCATGCACTGTTTATGACCTTTACTTTATTTTGTACTCGTATTTTAAAAAAATGATCAATGGAATATGTAATATATTTTCATTTTATATATATATATATATATATATATATATATATATATATATATATATTGTACTATGTATATAAGTCACTAGATATTTTGAAGGGTAAAATTGGAAAATTTAATGTTAATAGTTATGCACTTTTAGAAGTGAACATATAATTTGACAACCCAAATTGACAAAACGAACTTATAAATGGGACGGATGGAGATTATATATATATATATATATACTAATTCATGGAGGAAAACACAAGAAAGACGATTAATCAGAAAGTTTCACGACTTTACAGAAATAGCCCCCGAGGCTCAGCCATGACCGAAAGAAGTCCAAACATTAAATGCAAAGTTTCAAAACTTGGCAAAACAGTCCCTAAGGTTTAAGGTGCAAGTAAGTCTCAGAGAATTAATTGCTAACTATAGCAACTTGGCAAAATTAGTCCCTAGGTTTAAGTGTCGCTACAAAGTAAGTCCTCAAGCCAATCTCACAGATCGCGCGGTTTCACACCGCTTCTTAGGATAAATTAATCAACATGTGGCATCCGAGCATATATATGTAACGATCATGTTTTAAAAATAAAATTGTCGGTAGTTTGTATTCTAAAAAGAATTAAACATTATTAGACCTCATATAGGTTGATGGCCAGAAGTTTTTAGGAGGTTCATTTATCTCCTAGAATTATCTAGAATGCAGGTTTTAATCTTTATGAGACTGTAGCAGATGGCATAGTTAATGGGACGTGGAAGTGGCATGTTGCATGGCTTGACTTGTACCCGGTCCTCAACCAACTTAATATTCCAACATTGCATGAATTCCAAAGTGATAAATTGTTGTGGAAGTCTCTGGACGGTCATATCTTCTCGGTTCGTAGTGTATGGAATACAATTAGAGAAAGACGAGCTGAAGTCACGTGGTATAATCTTGTTTGGCATGAGTTTTGTATCCCCCGTCACGAATTCCATCTTTGGCTTGTTATGGGGAGGAAATTAAAGACACAAGATAAACTGAGGCAATGGGATGTCGGCAGTCATGTCGACTTAAACCTGCTTCGGTGTCCTTTATGTAAGTCACAACTGTGGGCGGAGGCATAGGGGACTAGCGGTGCTAGCCTCCCAAAACTAGATCAATAAGTCTACTATAATATAGCCTAAAAGCCCAATATTTTAAGATTAGAAACAATCGCCCCTACCAATATTACCGATTCAATATTGCGTTTCATGGATAAAAAATTGTAACTGCTGAAACTCAAGAGTCAAGAGGAAAAAGAGTGTAACAAGTGTATAAACCGATCAAAAGAATTTTTTTTTTCCTGATAAGGTATTGAACGATCTTATTGATTTGTTCTTTCATTAATGATCACAATTACTTATTCACTTTTATTCATCTCTTTAAATCTTTGTGTCTTCAATTCTTTGAAATATTGAATTGTGATTTAATCGACAGTTTTTGTTCTTTCATTAATGATCACTTCATTCACTTGATAACTATTAAAGTATTAATTGGTTGTAGCCTTGTATGATTGTCAATTTATCACTTGTTGTATGCTTGATTACGTATTTGCCTTTAAAATGACATTTGTTTGGCAATCAAGAATCATACATTAACTACTGAAGAGGTACTGTAATTGTTTTTGTTAGTAGTAAGGAGGCCAAACGCTAATCGTTAAGTTGCTAATGGCCATTGAAAATCTTACCAAGATTGATTAAGGCTTTGTATTAGTGTAAACGTCTTTCTTTAATTCACTTTTCTAGATTTTCATGCTTTGATATAATGGTTAGAATAATATCGTTGTCACTATAAAATTTTATATCGGCCCCCCTTAACGTGAAATCATGGCTCCGCCCCTGGTCACAACCTGCTTTCGGTGTCCTTTATATAAGCCACAACCTGATTCTCATGAGCATCCCTTTTTTGAGTGTGGTTACTCGTCAGAAGTGTGGGCTTCAGTATTGCGAACGGCTGAGGTTTCTTTAACTTCAAATAAGTGGGATGATATAATGGCATGGCTGATTCCTATATCTAAACAGAAAAGTGTTACGAGCATAGTAGGTCGTTTAATCGTTCCTGCCACTTTGAACTTTACTTGGCTTGAAAGAAATAGTCGATTGTTTGGTAAAGGTGATAAGCAGGCCTCGAAGGTGGCTGAGTCTATTTTGGAAGTTATTATATTTAAGTTGTCTTCTATTTGTTTCAAGGATAGTGCACGAGTCAACAAAATGAGAACAATATGGAAGCTTTCGAATCTTGAAGCAAGTGGAGGCTAAGATGGTTAGAAGAGATTAAAGTTATCATCATTGCTTATTGGTTGTGTTTTGCGATGGGGTTTATGAGGCTTATGACAAGCTTGAGCTGGAACATTAAATAAGTTTCATTTTATAAAATAAGTCTCGTTTATTACGCATCTTATAAAATCATGTTCTAAAAGAGTTTAAAACTTTAGCCCCATAAAAGGAGTTAAAAAACTTTAAATTTTGGCGCTGAATAATAAATTACTTATTTACCCACAAAATATCTAATATATACAAAACTTATTTAATTATGTTTTTTAGAATGTTGCAATAATAAGTTCTAAGTTTTAGCTCATTTTCCAAACAAATTTATAAAATACAATTTTCAATTTCTATTATAATAAAGTTCTCATTAAACCTCACTCCAAATCATATCATGCCTAACATAATAATTGTCTCTAATTATTTGATACTCTAGCTAAGTTTTTTCTTGGTCGTTATGTTTTGAGCCTATTCAAAACATATAGTTTGTTTTTTCAGCTCTAGAATGGCTCATCACCATTCTACATGTACGTAAACTCGTATTATTTCTTTAAAATATTCATCGATAACAAACTTTTACCAAAAAAAAAAATAATAATAATCAAACAATTATGGCTATAACTCATACCATTCATATAAATATATGGTGGACTGATTGTGAATGTATTTATTATCATTTTGATGTCACTGTAATAAGATCCTTAGTTCATGTTGTCCAATATGAATTATAATGGCGGTATGGTTTTGCTTAATAATTAATAAGTTCATAGTTCTGCACAAAAGATAATTGGTAACCCTTGTTTGCAGCGGTCTCGCAATTCTTTGTTTCCGGTAAGTTCCCTCCTGGTTGTAATTCCACATTCATCACTTTAATCCCCAAAATTCATGATGCTAAAGTTGTTATACACTTTCGTCCAATTAGCCTCATTGGAAGTATTTACAAATCATAGCTAAGATTTTGGCTAATCGATTAAGTGTTGTTATTCCGGATCTCATTAGTGAAGTTCAAACGGATTTTGTCTCTAACCGACAAATTCTTGATGGTCCTTTCATTCTTAATGAGCTCATTTATTGGTGTAAACACAAGAAGGTTAAGGCTATGATCTTTAAGGTTGACTTTGAAAAGGCTTTCGACTCACTTAGGTGGGACTACTTAGACGATGTCTTAAAATCGTTTGGTTTTGGTGATAAATGGCGTAGTTGGATATCTGGTTGCTTGAATTCCGCTAAAGGTTTAGTCCTTATTAATGGAAGCCCTACATCGGAATTTCAATTCCATAAAGGTTTAAAGCAAGGAGACCCTATTTCCCCGTTTCTTTTCATTTTGGTTATGGAAAGTTTACATCGTTCTTTCACTAGAGTAATAGAAGCCGGTCTCTACAAAGGTATTATCATCAATAACTCTTTAACAATATCTCACTTGTTTTATGCCGATGATGCGGTTTTTGTAGGCGAATGGGACATTTCAAACATCAAAACGATTGTCAATGTTTTGAATTGTTTCTTTATGGCTTCGGGATTAAAAATTAATTTACATAAAAGCAAGTTATCAGGGATTGGTATTAGCAAGGAAGATACGGATTTAGCAGCCTCAATCGTGGGTTGTTCAATGTGTTCTCTTCCTTTTCATTACCTCGGGGTTAAAGTTGGAGCCTCTATGTCTAGAATTATTTCGTGGAAGGAAATCATTGATAAAATCTCCTCTGGACTGTCGAAATGGAAGATTAAAATTCTTTTTTGAATGGTGGTAGGCTGACGCTTCTCAAATCGGTCCTTACATCTCTTCCTCTTTATTATATGTCGATTTATAAAACTCCTACTGCTGTCATAAATGAACTGGAAGCTATGCGCAGGGATTTTTTTCATTGGTTCTGAAAAGGCCGATAGAAAAATGGTTTGGATACGTTGGGATATTACTTTGGCTTCTAAGAACAATGGTGGGCTTGGCGTTTCAAGTTTATACGCCACTAACCGAGCTATTTTATTCAAATGGATATGGAGATTTCTGACCCAATGTCCTTCCCTTTGGTCTAATCTCATCAAAGCTATACATGGTGTCAAAGGTAGTATTGACTCAACGAAGGCTAAGATCAGTGGCTCCATTTGGCAGGAGATGGTTCGCGAATTTTCCTCGCTAAAATCTAAAGGTATCGATTGTTTTCTTTATCAAAAGGAAGTTAGGAATGGCGAAAACACGCCTTTGGGAAGACAATTGGTTAGGTGATTCGGTTCTAAAACGCCTCACCCAAGGCTTTTCGCTTTGAGATAGATAAAGGCATTAATGTTGTCGACAAATTGAGCCATGCCTTTCTAGCTTTTTCATTTCGCCGCTTCCAAGAAGTGGAGCCGAGGATGAGCAATACAAGAACTTAATTTCTATTACTCGATGTCACTCTTCCTCAAATGAAAGATCGCTGGTCCCGGTCTCTTAATGGTTCGGGTGATTTCACGCTAGATCGCCCGTAATTATATTGATGATATTCTTTTCCAAAGTTGGACGCCCAACTCATTGGTAAATTTGATTCCTATCAAGATTAAAATTTTGCGTGGAAGATTAGCATGGATAGATTACCTACCGGTTTAATCTTTCTTCTCGGCTCGAGCTATCTTCGATCTTATGCCCCTTTGCAACGAATCTGAAATCACAACGCACACTTTTTCTCATGCTCTTTAGCTCGCCGATTATGATCAAAGTATCTCGACGGTGGAGCTCAATAACACCTCTTTCAATTCCTATGTTGAATGGTTGTTTTGGTTGTCTAACGTCCAAATAGCCAAGAGTAAGAAGATGTTGGAAAGCATTTGTTATGTCTCTTGGTGGTTAATTTGGAAATTCAAAATCAAGATTTATTCGGTTCAAGTCGCATCGAGAAGTTTAATTTCATTTTTATGACATAATTCAAATGTCTTTTCTTTGGATATCAAATCGTTGTAAATCCAAGATTGATTAGGTCTCTTGGAAAAAGAACCCTAAACTTATTTCGTTGTAACTTCTAGCTTCTTGCTAGTTTTCTTCTTTTTAATAAAATCGCCGTTCAAAAAAAAAGTTATAAGACTTGTGACACTAAATCTTGTCTCACTTTAATGTCGATACCGAATTTTGTTTGTTTCGTATGAAGTTAGATTTAATCATTATGTTTTGTATAAAAGAAACATTGTAAACAAGTGTCTATAATTTCTGACACTAATCGTGTTCTTTCTTTTCTTTTATTAAGTTAGGCTAAAGGGAAAGATAATACAATATCTCTAACTTGTTTATAAGCTTTAAACAGATAACTCAAGAGTGTTTTTTTTTAATTAAGAGAAGTGACACTTATTTTGTTACACTTTAAGCCAATATTGAATTTTATGGATTGGCCTAAGTTTTCTTATGGACGTAATGTATTTGACCATCACGTTTAGCTCAACACAAAGAATCTCAATCTTGTCATAATTTGTGGATGATTTAATTGAGAGTATTCTTCAATATGTTTTTAGAAAGAAACATTACATGATTGCTAACTTGTTTATAAGTTTTGAACAATGGGTTTTAAAGTGTTTTTTTTTAAATTTAACCTGATGAATAAACGGATACGAACACTTAAAGGGACGAATTTTCTTGTTCATGTTTGTTTATTAAGAAAATGAGTTGTTCATGTTTATTCATTAAGACACTAAACGAACCTTAAATAAGCATAAATGAACTTAGAAAAACAAACATAAACTTTATTAGATTATGCACGTCATTTTGTTTTACAAGTGTTATTTTGTTTAAACAAACCAGTTTTAAAAAGATATGATATACGAACATAAAGGAATGTTAATAAACGCATAATCGGATAATCACGAACATAAATGAATGGACGCGACTTTTGTTCATGTTCGTTCATTTAATAAATAAACTAACATAAACGAATTTTTTATCGAACGGTTCATCAAATGTTCACTGAACGCTCGCCTGTTTACAACCCTGATAATGAATTAATTAGCAAAGGGCATTATTTGACATGTTTGTAATTTTATGTTTAACATGTCTTGTGACTACGTAATTGTCAAAACTAGTTGTCATGCCCAATGGAAGGCTACGAGTTAAAACAATTAAGTGAATAAACGGTGATACTTATGACTACCTAATTGTCGAAGTTAGTTTTGGCCCAATGGAAAGCACTTAATCAAAACAATTATGTGAATCAAAGTCATAATAAGTAAGTGTTAGGGGTGTTCGGGATTGTCGATTAGCCCAATGGATAATCATAATTTTGACCGCCAAACGGTATTTTGCAATTTACATAATTAGTCGTGAATGTTTTTGTCAAATGGTGATGTATTTTGTTGATTGAGTTTTATGAATTTGTTAGAATTTGGAGTATTAATCATGGCAAACATATCATTCTATCGGGCCCTAATGGCTTTCAAGTTTTGATCATTGCAGAGATTCTCTGTGGGTTATTCATGGACAAAGAATAAAATGTTTAAAGTTCCAAGAAGTCGGTTTCACGATGAGTTATTCATTTCACCGATGAGTCTTTTATAAGTTAGAGGGTCTTAGTGTAACTTAATCTCCTATTTAATAAGTCCCTTAATCTAGGGTTACAAACACTGAGTGTGCGCCATTTGTATCACTCTCTCTTCTCTCGGATCATTTCACCGATCTTGTCTTGTCTTTACATTCATATGATTATTGTCGCATTGACAATTAATCTAATCTTGTAACATTTGATATTATTAATCTAAGTCGACCGCTGCGACTTAGATCTCAATAAAGGTTATATTGTTCATCTAGTGTCATTTATACTTGTGACATGGTATCGAGCTTGTGCTCATTGATTCTATTTGGCAACAAAGGTGTGGTTGGGGTTATTGCTATTGGCGTAATCACCGGTTATCTTCGTTTACAATTTACCCTAGACTAAGTGAATCTAGGTGATTGTGATTTGTTCTTCCACGATATTTCTGTAAGTCTAAGTCTTATCTTCCTTTAAACATACAATACTTAAGTCTCGTGGTGCAAACGGGTAGACTAACATCTTGATCTCGCCATCTTTGAGTGGTACTAATACCGCCTCGGTTTATCCTAGTCCATGTGCTTGGTGCTTGTTGTTTCTTATTACAAAGTCTTATTTACTTGTCTATTTACTCTTATTATTATATCCGTCTCGTGATTCTTTGTCTATCTTATTATCTCTGCCTTATTGTTCAGATATGGCTATGGTGATGATAATATGGTGGTGGTGGTTCCAATCGAGAAAAGCTTATCCTTTGGTGATGCTTTGTATTTACACCCAATAACACCAATGGTACTCCCATTGTTTCTATTAAACTCACCGAACCGAAAATTATAAAATATGGAATATGGCCATGACGTCATTTTAAGGAACCATAACAAGTCGATTTATTGATGGTACTTGATAAGAAATGATTCAAACCCCGCCTTGCTAATCAATGGGACACTTGTAACTCGTTGTGGTCACTGATCCTCAACTCTCTCGAATTATTTGTCGTGCTATTTATTCTAAACCGCTTATGAAATGTGGAATGATCTTAAAGATACCTATGATAAAGTCGATGGTTCACCTATTTTTAATTTGCACAAAACATAAATTCTCTCACCAAAGTGGTCCTCTTGGACACTATAACAATCTTAACTCCTTATGGAAACAATTTGATTGTATGATTAGCTTGCCTCCCGCACTTGTGAGGTCGCAAAACATTTTGAAAAACACAATCACTAATCAAGTTAATGCAATTTCTTATGGGTCTTGATGACTCCTATGTTCCCATCAAGCAACATTTTAACCGAGATCCTTTACCTAATGTCAAAACTGCTTTTCGTTGTCTCGAGAAGAATCTCACAGAATGTCTCATCCGGGAATAGCTCGCTAAACCCAATGCTACGCCTTTTCGCAAAAACTTCGATGGTGGAAAATTTTTGATAACAAAAGAGGTTTTAACAACAAAATTTCGGTTTTAATAATGGTAATGACTCTAATAGCAGAGGACCAAACATGAACCTCAAATGTACTAATTGCAAAAACCCGTCATACTGTTGATAGATGTTATGATCTTGTTGGGTATCCTCGCCGATATGTTAAAAGAAATTTCAATGGTAAACCTTTCAAGAAGAATAATGTTTCACTGAAACCAATTGTGTCACCGATAATAGTACTAGCAACTCTCTGCCTCATTGTCTAATGAATGCCTCTCTAGACTTACGAGTCTCCTCAATGACAACAATGTGTCATCTCGCTAATGCCAACTTGGGTGTAAAAATTTTCGTGAACCTTCTTCAATGGCAAGGTAAAGTTTAATGTAAACTTCAACAAGTTTTTAACAACAACACTAAATCCTTATCCGGAAACATCGCCTTTGTTGGATTGTTGATTTCGTGCAAATCAAGACATGACCGTGTCTCAAAATTTTTAATCAATATTGTTAACATTTCAAATCTTGGGTTAACTGTTGACATCCCAATGGTACTGTGCCTTAATTACTAAAATTGGTGATTTAAAGGTCAATAATGACCTAACTCTTTGATGTTCTTGTTGTTCCCGAATACAATGTTAGTTTACTATCTGCTCATAAGATTGCTAGAGACAATAAGATGTTTGTTGGGTTTAATGAATCTAATTGCTATATACAGATTTACATCAAAAAGGATTGTGGGATTGGTAAACAACACAATGGATTATATATATTTGATATAGATTCTACATGTAAGATTACTTCTAACAACTGCATATCCATTTGTCATGTCTCTAGAAATCAGATCAAAGACTTGGTCATCCCTCCACCAAGTCCTACACATACTTAAACCCACTCTTAAATTTGATAGTGCATCCGAAATCGATCATCTCGTGACACTTGTAATAAAGCTAAACAAACCAGAGAACTATTTCCTTTAAGTGAACATAAATCCACTAAAATTGGTCAACTTGTTCACCTTGATGTTTGGGGACCATATAAAATCACTAGCAGAGATGGTTATAAATATTTTTAACCATAGTTGATGACTATTCCGTAAGCGCGGGTTTATATGCTTAAGGAAAGGATGATGTTTATGTTTCCATTGTTAACTTTACTCATATGCTATCAAATCAATTTGAACACAATGTCAAAGTTTTCGAAGTGATAATGGGATAGAATTTGTCAATAATAAACTTCAACAATTCTTTCATGAAAAGGAATTTACATCAAACATCTTGTGTTTATACACCACAACAAAATGGCATTGCAGAAAGAAAACATAGGCATCTCCTTAATGTTGCTAGATCCCTTATGTTTCGTGGGAATTACTCTATATCTTTGGCCCGAATGTGTTCTAATCACGCCTTATGTCATAAACAGTTGCCTCTTCGCCTGTCTGCAAGTCCCCTTCTTCTTTGTATGGGCATGACCCTTCACTCTCTCTCCTTAGAGTCTTCGGCTGCTTATGCTATGCCACTATTCTCAACATCTCCGACAAATTTGGTAGTAGGTCCAAAAAGTGTTCTTATTGGTTACTCAAATGAAAAAAGGTTATAAACTCGAGTCTAGAAACAAAAATATCTTTTATTCCGTAGATGTCAAATTTTATGAACCGTGTTTCCATTCAAATGAAAAATTTTGTGTCAAAACCTTTGTTGAAACTTATGCGCTTAAAGATTTAAACCACAAAAATTTCTTTGACTCACAAACAAGTCCCAATGATGAAGGAGAGTGACATCCTATGATGATAGCATGGTGGTAAGTCATCCTACTAGGATCGATGAATCAATTGCAACATCTATAGATGATAATACACACCCGAGGGCAACATATCACATGAATCACATCCGTTGATGCATCTTCTCGATTCTCACGATACATCATCCAATTCTCTTTAACAAGAAAGAGGCTTGCCACCACTATCGCTAGAAGGTCAACTAGAGTTTCTAAGTTGCCCAAGAATCTAAATGACTTTATTGTTGAAGGAAAAGTCAAATATGGGGTTGAAAAGTTGTTAATTACTCTAATCTTAACAAGGATAATTATTGCTTTGCTTCTAGTCTTAATAAAAGTATTGAACCCACTCACATGAAGAAGCTATCCTTGATAGTAATTGGGTAGATGCTATGAATTCAAATTGAGGCCCTAAATGAAAACCATGCTTGGGATATAACCGATCTTCCTCCTAATAGAACTCCCATTGGTTACAAATGGATTTTAAAATCAAATATAAAGCCAATGGTGAAGTTGATGATACAAGGCTAGATTAGTTGTTAAAGGCTATAACCAAAGGGAAGGAATAGACTATGATGAAACTTTGTCCCCTGCTAGAAAATGTCTACCGTTAGATGCCTTATTGCCTTAGTCAGAAAAACAAATGGCCTCTCTTTCAACTTGATGTTAACAATGCCTTCTTGTATGGAGATCTTGATGAGGATATCTATATGACCATCCCCAAGGGGTTCAGAATGAGAACAATAAAATAAAGTTTGTAAACTTGTCAAGTCTCTATATGGCCTAAAACAAGCTCCTGTGAAATGGAATGAAAAACTTGTGAGTGTTTTAAAAGAAAATAACTTTGTTCAATCACAATGATCACTCCTCGTTCACCAAAACAGAATAACAAGTTTATTGCTCGCTTGTTTATGGATGATATTGTTCTTACCGAAACCGCATTGATGAGATAAATCTTTTAAAGAATTTCTAAATCCAAATTTCATATCAAAGACTGGGAAATCTAAAATATTTCCTTGGCATTGAGGTTTTAAAACTGGAATGACATTTGTCTTTCTCAAAGAAAATACCGCCTTGAACTCCTCAAAGAATTTGGTCTTCTGGTGCAAACCTGTCCACCCTATGGAACCCAACTCGTGCTTCCATACATTCCCACCGCCGATGACCCATTGCTTGTCAACATCATCGGTTATCGGGTTACTTGGGAAACTTATCTATCTCACCCATACAAGACCGACATCTCATACTCGCTCATTGTCCGCACAATATATGCATTCTCCTTAAAATCTCATCCGAATGTGCCTCAATGTTCGAGATATCTAAAAGGAGCTCCGTGAAAAGGTCTAAGGTACAATTTCAAAGAACTCAAAATCATCTTGAAGGATATAGTGATGTCGATTGGGCCAATGCAAGAAAACCGTAAAAATCATCACGTGTTATTGTGTTTTCTTCAATGATTGTTTGATCTCATGGAAAAGTAAAACAAAACACTCTTTTCAAAATCTTCCATGAAGCAGTATAGATCTATGTTCATCGCTCGTCGTGAAATCATTTGATTCAAAAATCCTAAAAGATCTAAAAGTTGATATCAATCTTCCCGTTAATCTTTTTGTGACAACAACCGCTTTACAACTTGTCGTCAACCCTGCTTTTCATGAAAGATCAAAACACTTTGAAATTGATGTTCAATTCATCGTGAGAAAATTGCAAGAGGTGTTATAAGTGCTAAGAAGATTGGCTCTTCAAACCAAATCGCAGACATTCTCACTAAAAATCTCCTGCTTATCAAGATAAATTTTGTGTGAAAATTGATATTGTTTGATATGTTTGCTAATCGATTAAGGGGAATGTTAGAATTGGAGTATTAATGTGGCAAACATATCATTCTATCGGGCCCTAATGGCTTTCAAGTTTTGATCATTCGTAGATTCTACGGGGTTATTCATGGACAAAGAATAAAATGTTTAAAGTTCCAAGAAGTCGGTTTCACCGATGAGTTATTCATTTCACGATGAGTCTTTTATAGCCGTTAGAGGGTCTTAGTGTAACTTAATCTCCTATTTAATAAGTCCTTAATCTAGGTTACAAACACTGAGTGTGCAATCATTTGTATCACTCTCTTCTCTTCTCTCGCATCATTTCACCGATCTTGTCTTGTTTTACATTCATATGATTATTGTCTCATTGACAATTAATCTAATCTTGTAACATTTGATATTATTAATCTGTCGATCGCTGCGCTTAGATCCGAATAAAGGTTATATTGTTCATCTAGTGTTGCCTATACTTTCGCATATAATTAAATGTAGAAGTTATAAATGGAATGTTAATGAAACCAATGAGAAGTTAATAATTACATCAAACTTCTTATGTGAACATAATTTTATGTTATGGTTAGATTCCAATAATTAACTTATGCCGTATGGTTAGTTATACTATTATGTTAATAATTTGATACCGTCCTTATTTTGAATTGTTCATTATGCACATAAGTACGAGTCATTTGCTTATATAACCACGACAAATTCTTATAACCACTAAATGTTATAAACATGTTTAAGAAAAGGCAAGCTAATATTTTCTATGGACTATGGTCATAAACAATTTTAATATGCATTATGATATGATCATCTCATACCTCTTACGGTCGAATAAAATAACTGATTAATGAGGATTAATGAGAATTAAAGAAAGATCAAATTTCATTATGATGAATCTTAATTTTATAAACTCAATAATGACGCATGAAAGTACACTTTTAAGTAATTTGCTCATCATTAAGGTATACATTTTTTATGGTGTTCGTAAGCATTTATATGATCTCGAAATTAAATGGGTAAGGTATATTGTTCTCTTATGTGTCTCATTCTGACATTAAGGAAAAATATGAAATGAATTTGTGTTTTATTACTGTCATCTTTTTTTTTGAAAGGTACTGTCATCTTTTTATTACTGTCATCTAATCATCTATAAAGATCATCTCTTTATTTTTAATTTTATAGCTTACATTATGAACACCATGTTATTTAATAAATCTAATAACAAGAAAACTTTAGTAAGATAATCAAAGTTTCTCTATACGTGTAGACTAATTAGGTAAACACACATCTAATGATTTTATATTATTTCTATAATGAAACAATGTCTTAGAAAATGTTTTATGTTTAAGAGTTTTATTGAAAAGAGATTTTCACAAATGTTAAAGCATGTGTTAAGTGAATTACAAGAATTTTAGTGACATGCTATTGCAGAAGTTTATGAATCATTAACCATAATAATAATTCTCTTGTTAATTGAGTATTTGGTTTCATAAGTTTATTCAATAACCTTATTTCTAATGCTGAATTTGACATTTAATTTTATTAGTTCAAAAGTTAAATGTTATGCATTCAAATTTTCATTCTCATATTATTTGTTTTTTTGGATTCATCAGTTTACAACCTTCATGAATTCATACAACATTTATGTTCCTATTTACAATTAGTAAATATGCTATAAAGTTTGGAACATACTAAAACTAAATTAAGAAATATTTACTCCATAATTTTGACACTAATAATGTTCTTTATAAGTTCTTTCACAATCTAGTTATTTCAAATATTTTAAAAAGTCTAAGAAAAAAACTCTTATACAAATCTATGTACATTTTTTGTAAATGACATAAAAAATTATGTGTTTTTTCATTATATTGTATTTGACATTGATGATTAAAAGAAGTGTACTTGATGAGAATCTCTTATGTGTTAAGACCGATTTTTATAAAAGGTAAATAAACCATTAAGATAAAATATTGGGTCAGTCAGAGGTGAAAAAGTGTACTATGATAAGCACGCTAATTTAATTCCCCCAATTTATATTTCTTGTATGTGAGGAATGAGGTTATATAATCACCTGATTACGCCTTAACTAACTCAATTAAATGATATTACCTAAAGGCATTTGTACCTTCATAGCCGTGGCACAATTCATGGACTGCAATTTTAATCTAAAAAATTACCTATGAATCAAGACACTTAAAGAACCCTCTAAGAATGTGGAACTTGTTTTCCAACATCTTTATTTACGGTTTATTTGTTGTGGTCTTATAACTAATTTTAGTTTTCTTAGTTTCTACTATTTCTGAAACTAGTGTCTTTTTAGAAGCTATTAAACCATTGACTATTAGCTCATAAATAGCCCTAAATGTTATGAAATGTTTCGTTCTCTTGGTTTTTAATGTATAATTAGAATCGTCAAAATAGACTAAGTAATGGCAAAATCAATGAGAGTATGTTATTTAAGAAGAATTAATAAATGATTCTACTTTCAAGGTACATGTATATCTATTTAAGAACTTGAAACAGTCACTTCATCTCATGAAGATAAATCACCACATAAATTAGTAATCCCATAATGTTTTAACTAATTAGCTATCTTGTAATTCATATTTTCTTTTAAAGATTTCATTATTTGTGACAAGTTAACTTATTGGTGTAAAGTCATTAATTAAAAGTTAAGATATTTTATCCAATTGATGTTAGTTACTTGCGGGTTATCTATATACTCATTTTGATGCAAATTGGTCTACTAAATGAAGTTAGACCTAAAAGAAACATCAAATAATAAAATTATATATTGTCACATAGTGTTGTAATAAAAGGAATGTATTTATAATAAGACGTTCTCTTTTATCGAATAAATATGTCATAAGCTATTACTTTTAGTGGTTCATCATGTTTAGGAACTACAGTATATTACATGGACTTTAACGTTATATTCCTTAATTGTAAATTGCATAAAATATTTAACTATAAAGTAGGTTGGATGCAAGTATTAGATGAGATATAAATAGAAAACAATCAATTTGATGTCTATGTTATGGTTGTTTAGAAATGGTATATAAAAATTCTATGGTTATATGTATTACTAAATTGATTGACATATATATCTTAAGGTTAGTTGGAGCAAATTCGTTATCATTATATTATGTGATAAGATAATTATATGATAATAAATGACATAACTAACTTGTTATGAATTAAAAAAGATTGTTTCAATCTCTTAAGATCTAAAAGATGTCATAATATCATAGACATCATAATGTATGTTATGGGTCAACTCCTAATTAGCTAATGACCATGTTAATTAATTATGATGTCTATGATGTTATAAAATCATATTTAAGCTGAGATCAACTCCTAATTAACTAATGACTATGTTATTTAATTATGATAATGATTACATAGCCATAACTTAATTATAAGTTGATCCTTGCTTGACCTCTCTTATAAATAGAGGATTATTCACCTCATGACAATATACACAAACATTATGATCCATTACTAAGAAGAAAGGATTAAGTAGAAGATCTTCATCCCTATCGGTGTTTTTCGTTCATGGTGATTTCGTTCCTCAACATCAAGTAAGTAAGTTTTAATGTTATGCTTTATGTTATTGATCGTTCATACTCTGATTACATGTTTCTTGGGATACGTTAATCAACACTACTAAGCATCTAAATAAAGATTTATTAAGAAACAATAACATAACTCTATAAGGCAAACTAAATCATGGCATTAATAAAGATAACTTCGTTACCTTCTTGTTGTGGCACAACCGATTCAACAACTCTTAGCAACATAACAAAACTTAGTGTTACAGCCAACATGAACTTAAATTTTGTTGCAGCCATTGTTGAAGAAATGAAGAATATGATGGGAAGTACAAAAAGAAGATATGACATATATGAACATACGATGATATGGGTGTGAAATTAATGAATTATTAAGAAACAAATTGGGGCTCAGGCTAAATACACTCGAGTGTTGACCATTTCATTTTGCATTCTTAATTGACAAAATTTTGATTGATAGTCATCTTTAAATATTATTTATACTTTATGTTATAAGACCATGGAATTCACGGTTTTTTAAGAGATATCGTGAAAAGATGAAAAATTAGTATGTAAACAAAATAAAAAATAATGAAAGAAAACAAATAGTTAATCTGTTATTTATTAATATGAAGTTGATAAACAATTATAATATAGAAGATAATTATCAGGAAGAATAATATAATAAACAACCATTCACGCTATCTTCAATCTCGACATCCTTCAAAAGAAAGCGATGTAGTGAAGTAGATGAATTTGTAAGACAATAAAAATTTGTCGAGAACCTAATAAAGCATGAAAAGAATGTGTCAGAAACATTTGTTAATTACAATAAACATGTAAAAACAAATTCATATCGCATTATATGAATATCCGTACTTACCGCTGATAATCGATCAAAGCATCAAGAACCTCTTTATGTACTACATTTGTAGTAGTTTTAATAAATTACTATTGGCACGTAAATAACAACCTTCAAACCCTTTTTGTTTTTACGCGTGAAAGAGCTACATATAATTGTCCGTGTGAAAACAGACGCGAGAGATAAACCAACTTTCGAAAGTGATTGTCCTCGGCTTCCTGTTTATCGTCATGGCAAAAGAAACTAACACGGGAAATTGTTTCAAGCACGATCTTGAGTGGTAAATGTTTATCCGATGGAGTAATTTTCAACCTTGAAGTATAACCGTATTCCCAAAATGTGTTCGTTAATTATTTTGGATTGAATAGACGACGCTAATTTAGTCACTGCTCGTCCCATTACATAAACCTTGTGATTGATTAATGTTTCTCAACAACATTATTGGGACACCGACCTTCAATGCGAGCCTATGGTTCAGACACCAAAATTTTAAACCATTGATAAATTTAATGAAACAACAATATACTACTTTCAGTCTAATAATAATTGTTCACTTTCATAATTTATAAAGTTTTAAAAAATTTCACTAACTACACTCTCATCAATCAAATAAATTAAAAACACTACTTAAAAAATTCAAATAAAATGAAAATACAAATTAGTGTTTATTTGTTCAACATCAAATGTGATCTACTAAATTGTCTTTAAGACTTAGATGAGTTTCCTCGTTAACTAAATCTCTATCAATTTATAACGTATCTTCATGTGTTCGTACGAAATCATCATCACGATGTTACTCCTCTAAATAAAAGTCGGGAGAGATCGTCCTTTTTTTTTTTATTATCATATTATATAATATGATGCATATGTACATCTGATAGAATCATAATTATTCATATTTTATTCATGAAAATGCCCTATTTTATGCTAAAATTGATAATAATATTGAGGTTTTAATTAGAAATATTACGTATATTGTTATTTTTTCTTAAAATATCGTTTGAGATTTATTGAAGCAAATGTAAAACAAAGTGGTGGATTAATTTAAAAATTAGATGATATTAAAAATCGTTAAGAAATAAAAGATTTATGAAACTTAATCTGCTTTGTTTTGTTAATAGATTTGAGATAAGATTAGGATTTCTTTAGGTGAAAAGGAAAATATATGGAGTAATTGAAGGAGTGTATTAAAAGTTGTTGGTTTTATGTGAGGATAAGATTAGAATTCAAAGTTTATATATTTTTAAGATTTAAATACAAACTAAAAAGTCAATTACATTTTATGTAATTGATGCTATACTTACAAAATTCTCAAAATTGAAAAAGAAATTACGTGGGACCACCGACAGGATTAGATCAAAAGGTGGATAAATGCAATTGGATTTGTATAACCGTTTTATTTGGGGATGAGCTTAGTTTAAACCCCATGACTCGTTATAAAAACATTATATTTTGAGTCAATCCTAATCTTAAAAGAAATTGCAAAAACAAACCTTTAAGTCCCGTAGAGCTTCACTATTTAACCTCTTATCGCCACATCCACCGACTGAATATTTCTTTGTCATCTTTTTTTTTGGTGATCGATTGGCTCCACATTAGGGATCGACATTCGACAGATCGCCCCTTTTATTATTAAACTTTATATTTACAGTCCTATTTTCCAGCTTATAAGAAATAAACAAAATTATGAAAATAAAATAAAAAATAAAAACAAAAAACTAAAAAGCAATAATCTAAAACTGGTGACCGTCCCAATAACCCTAAGTCCCATATTGAGTCCAAGCACACGAATATTCAAAAGAAAGTTACAAGTGCTTATAATTCCCTTCTAGAACAATCAAACAAGTGGGCCTTCTAAACTTTTCATAACTTCACAATTCAAAAACGATTTTGAAAGAAATGTTGCGGCTGCTATTCGAGTCCTCCTCGCCACGTGTCCCCAATCAAAAGATGCCAGCCGCTGCGTTTGGTTTCCACTCGCCAGCTCCCTCTTTTGAGTAAATATTGTAGCAAACTCGTGGGCCCAATCCTTGCAACGGTCTGCTGTCACCATTAGAGCATTAAACATTCACAACTAACCTCTTATTAACTTCCTTTCTCTCACAACAAACACCAACTTGCCCAAGAATTTCATATATATATACATATACATTTATAACGAAAATAACATTTCACAATAAATAAATAAAATTAAAAATAAAATTAAAACATTACGACAATCGTGACACGACTAAACTGGTTTTGATTACGAGCGATGTCAAATGTCTTGCACCAAATCGAACTTTGAGGCTAAGATGAGTTGTTTTATAGCATATCTCCTTGGTAATTTCCAACGATTACATCGTTCTTATGGGATCATAAAACGGTCTTCTTCTATTGGAAAGAATGGAGATATCGTCTGATCTGTTCGTCCGAATTATCATATTATGTAATATGATGCATGTGTACATTATATGCGATAGACGCTCTTTGTCAAACCTCTAGCCGGATGTTTAATCGTTAGCCACCTTCTTTAAGACACCAAAAGCACGTTCCACATCTTTTCTTCTTTGCCGTGCATCGTCTTATACAATATTCGTTTGTGATCATTCGTCCTGGATTTTTAATGGACTTCATAATAACCGACCATTAGGATATATTCCATCAAGAAGATAATATCCGCGTTTATAAAGCACGCCGTTGTAACGAATTCCACATCAAGAGCTCTCCCGTTTGAGATCATTGAAAAGAGGCAATGCTGCGTAAAACATTTACGTCGTTATTCATCCCGGCGACACCAAAGAACGCATGCCAAATCCATAAATCTTGGGACGCGATCGCTTCAATAAAATGAAAGGATCACCCGTGATCACCCCTACAAAATTGAGCTTTTAAAGCATGGGCAGATAAGCCCACGGCCAACTGCGGCAATCGATGCTACCTATCATCCCGTGAAACCCATGAGTTTCGTAGTGATGAGCATAGAGTTTGTCAACGTTATTAACCGCTCGGCTTTCAATACTACGCACCGTATAACTCCATTATGGCCTCGCAAAATTTTTCGAGACACTCACTTAATTGTTGGCGCACCCATTTGCACGTATTCATCTAGAGCATCGCATTGACTCAGATTGGCGGATTGATTAAGTATACTTCATCAATGGAGAAATACCCAGACGCTGTCTGATTAGGAGTTTGTTGGAAATAAGGTAAATGATCGGTTATATCTCGGACAATTCGTGTGAATAGTCGTGGGTTCATACGGAAGCGATCATGGAATGCTTGATCGCCGTATCTTGGGGTCTCATTGAAGTAAGCATCCACTAAGCGGTTATGAGCACCCACACGATCCTACTAACTTGGGTTCGTGAGACTTTTTATGACGCTGAATAGCCTCCCAACAATCTTCCGCAAACATCATAAACTCTCGGTACTAACTTCATTTTCATCATCGATGACGAATCGGCAATGAATAGCTCGTAAGAATTAAACTCATAGTGTGTAAATATAGGGTAGGATTTTTTTCGTTTGGATATAGAGAATGTTTGAAATGAGATTTGTGAGTTTAAGTGTGTAAATATGTTGTGTATTTATAGGGTAGGATTTTTTTTGTTTTTTTTTTTTTTACTTTGCAACGGCTACAAATGAGATTTTTGTATGTGTATGCTTTGGATGTCGATCTTGCAGACGATCGGTTTCGTTTTTTTTAACGGCGGTCGATTCATCCACAGCAAGGGGATCGACTAGGTAATCGATCGCCTAGGGGCTCGATCGATAGACGATCGCCCTTGCTGCATCCAGCCTTAGGTGTCGTGAAAAGCTCAAGCTCTTCATTCGAGCTCACGAGTGACACATCACTATAACAAACATTCACAACTAACCACAATTAACCCCCTCACTCACAACAAACCCCAACTTACTTATTTGAGTCCACATACACATTTATTCACACACACAACCACAATAAATAAATAAATAAAAATACAAAATGTCAGCACATTATCTCGTCGTGCAGACGAAGAGCTTTTGAATGAAGAGCAACGAACAAGGGGGCGGTGTCATGGCTAAGAACGGCGAGGTCCATATCACCTCCACCTAGGACGGCGAGCAACCACAACAAACCCACACCTAGTGCTCTTATAGACAACAACACAACACCAGAGATGACCTATCTCATTTACCTATCATTTTTTCTTTTTTTAGAGACAGTTTATACGGATCCTCTATAGGAGGCTTTTCCAGTCGTGTATGCATCAGAGGATTGTATTATGTGCATCACGATGTTGTACTATATGCTTCGCGGTTTGTATAGTTGACTCATAGGAGATTCTTATAATATATCCCTCTTTTTTATTGCAACTTTTACAATGCATTTAGTTGGGGAAAACATCTTTATTTTTCATAAAATATTTTGTGGAAAACAAGGAAAACAAAGATCGCGATCAAATTATAGTTTTTCAACAAAATGTTTTGCAAAACACAAAATCTCATATTTCCTCACTTAACAAAGAAAATTACAAAACAAATTTTAGTTATTTTATTCCTTTGTAACCTACAATCCTCCCTCCCCTTCTTCAAAATAGGAAAAAGAAATGCGTTTTCTATATTTTCAAGTGTTTTGTGAAGATAAACTTCCTTTTCAATTTTTTTACAAAACTAAAGATAGAAAACAAAATAATTTTTTTCTCCAACTAAATACACCCTTAGTATTTCAAACATTTTTTTTGTTTTGTACGAGATTCGAACTCTAATTCTTGAGAATAAATAATTCACTGTTTTTCTTTTCATTATCTTATAAATTCGAAACAAAATAAAATAAAAAGTGTATTGTCTATTTCTTAAAAGTTTTTATTTACAAATACAAAAATGATTACTTAAACTCTTTCAAAAATAGCTTATTAGTGTTTTTTAAACACTTATTTAGTTTCTAAACGTCTTTTTAAAACATTTTTAGTAATAAAGTTTAAACTTTTATAGTTTTTAGTCTAAATTAGTGTTTAGTTTTAAAAATCACATTTTTAGCTTTGATAAAATAAAGTTGCAACTTTTGCCTTACTAAATCACCTCAAAATCACAAAAAGATTCAAGCTTTGGAAGAAATATTGAAGATTAAGGGGTTATTAAGCTTTATTAAGGAGTATTTGGGTAAATTTAAGTGCTTGGATGAGGATTTTAATGTAGTTATCGTTCCGTCATTATTACTCTTAATCCATTCGCGATGCTTTCTAATCTCTTTATTTTCGATATTTGCCATGTTTAGATTAGTTACTTATGTCATGTTTTTAGCGTTAGTTAGTATTTTAGAGTAGTTTTACTTATATACTTGTTTGATGATTGGTTATGTTTTTAAAATTGAACGCGTATTCGTATGGTTTTGATATTTTAATTTATTATTAATTGAAATAAACTGATAGAACTAGCCCGCCCATCAGGTGGATTTTGAAGCTAGTGTGTGTGTGTGTGTATATATATATGAATCGTACTACTGGATGTTTGACGCCTTTTTAAAAACTCATGTTAAAACAACCATGAGTTTTGTTTACCATGAGTTTTTAAAAAGGCTTCAAGCATCCATCAGTACGATTCATACTTTTCATCAGACAATAACGCCGCACCAAAAGTAACACATTTGAGGTGGTGGTCAACACCAGTACATGGTACAAAAACCATGTTATATCTGTAAATGGTAAATATAATTAAATGGTCAAAAATGACATAACTATGAAATAGTAAAATGACATAAATACAATATAAACATGTCTGTATAACTATAAAAATGACATAACTGTGAAATAGTAAAATGACATAAATACAATATAAATAAATGGTCAAAAATGTTATATATGTAAATCATAAAATGACATAACTTATTTGTTATAATTTGATAACATGATAAATACAATATAAACGTGAAATAGTAACGGAACTCACTTGTTTGTTTCAAATGTAGCATCAAAAGCAACAACGTCACCAAATGCAACATATTTGCATTTCATTGTTTCGTCACCCAAAACATACGACACAATTTCTTTTCAATGGTGTGATGATAAAAAGAGAATTGGGGGACGTGTTCTTTCCTCTTCATCATTTTGTCAACTTACATTTATGCATCCCTTTCACCAATGAACAAATTCATACCACGTCTAAAGTTACTCCAATCAACAGGCATTCCCCGAACTTTATCAAACCCACCAAATAGTGCTACTCTTAACCTGTGTGCTTTTTATGCACCAATATTAGTCAAGGACGCGCGATGAATAAACATATAGTCGCCATATTGCAGCTTCCGTCGAGCACGAGATAGATCCATATTTGACTGATCTATAAGTGGATGGTTATGATTCTCCACAAAGTCAAACAACTCATAGCAGTTTGTCCCTCTAATGACTTTCAAACTAATCCTTGCTTTACCATCAATAAATGTTGTTGAAGATCTACATTTCCTTTTTTTTCATCTACGTTATCATTTTCTTGAACATGCTGTTGGACATCTTCATTTAGTGTATTTGTTTCAACAATCTTCCTAGGTTTACCACCTCTATTACATATGACATATTTGTGTGTCACTTGCCCTTTCTATTTTTTGGACCCTGATTTACGTACACCAAACATGCCCTTAGCCGCATAAACCTTGTACATATTAACCGCTTCGTCAAACTTTTTGTAAAGAGTGCCCTTTTTAGGTTTTTCATCGACAGGAACATTTGGGACCCAATATGAGTGTCCGTTTAATGTGGGAATGAACTCAGGGTCAATATAAAAAACATCAACAACATCATCTTTTACAAATAATTAAAACACATGTATTAGCAAAACGACTTAAGTAATCAAGGTAAGAAATTGTATTTTATTAAATATGCGCCATGTAACAGATGCACATGCATGTACATGAGAAAATTCATATTACCGTAAACGATAAAAACATCCATACTCAATAATGGAAAAAACAATATGAAATCAACGTAACCACATTATAATAACATAACAAGCATGTATACGATAAAACCAATCTAGAAAAATAAAAAATTAAAAAATAACGAAACCATTATTTGTCGTCTTCATCATGATGCGCATTATCCAAAATAAGAACTTGTTCCGATCACAGTAGGGTTTGATCATTGGGTTCTTGAACATTTCCCGTAACTTCTGTATGCGAATCCTGAACATAATCAAGAATATCAATCATGCTTGTTTTTTTGTGTTTTTTTTTTTGATAAATCTGGGTTAGGGTTTGATTATCGTGTGTTTTTTTGGTGATAAATCTGGGTTAGGGTTTGATTATGATTCATGAATTTTAGATTAAAAAAATATGTATAATAAGTTTGTAAAATAAGAAACCGTATATTTAGCATGATTATAGGAAAATTCGAATTATCAGTTAAAAGAGTTATGGATGTTAATTACCCTAAATACCCTTACGAATTTACAATATTAAATTAAATGTAAAATACTTTACTAAATTATGATTGGTTAATGGGAGTTTTCGAAGTTCTCGCACTTAATAGGGTTCGAAAATAAAGATACATATATATATATATATATATATATATATATATATATATATATATATATATATATATATATATATATATATATATATATATATATGAGAATATATTATATACAATTAATTGTAGCCATATATGGCTTCTAACTTTGTACTAATAAATAATGAGTCCACGATTATATTTTGTGTGTCTTTATTTTCTTATTGGGTCGCGAATCATTCTTAGTGTATTTTTATATATATATATATATATTAGCATTAATTGTATGCAATCGGCTACAACTTTGTACTACAAAATTGTAGAAATGTTTATCCCCTATATATTTCCTTACCTAAGTATAATGCCGTTATTTTGTTGCTATTTCCTTAGCTATAGTTTAACCTTTTTTATTTAGTTTCCATTTTAGTTTTAATTAAAAATACAAAAATCGAAGAAAATTAAGCATAAAACCGAAAACTAAAAACACGTTTCTCAAATTCATCATTCCTTGAATGACATTTGGGAGATCTATACTTATCATTATACTTAGGTATTTTGATTTGTATCCATATCTTTCCATCCTCCTTACAAATAAATTTTTGATCGAATTACCTTTTATCAACATCATATCCATTATTTCCTTAAAAGACGTCAGTTGTGCGAGCAGGGGTGTTCATCGGTTCGGTTATCGGTTTGTTCGGTTCGGTTAGTTTGGTTAATTCTTTTTCTGGGTATAACCGAGAATCCAACCGAACCGAACCGAATTCAAACTGATTCAAAAACCGAATCGAATAACGAAAACCGAACACCTATAAAAACCGAACCGAATAACCCGAATTATATAAATTTAATTATTTATTCATTTATTTATATATATTGTTAGAAAAAAATAATTTTAAGGTTAAAAATATTATATTTATAGTATAAAGAGTTTTAATATATATATATATTTTTAATATAATTATATAAAAATATATATATATTTATTTAAATTCGGTTTTCGGTTTGGATTGCTAAAACCATAACCGAACCGAAAACCGAATATTTAATTCGGTTCGGTTTTGGCAAATTCGGTTCGGTTACGAGTTCGGTTCGGTTTCGGTTTTTGGTTTATTCGGATATTACCCAACCCATGAACACCCCTATGTGCGAGAGTTTTTATTATAGCCTACTTTTTTTTAGTACGCCAAACGTTCGTTCCACATCTTTTCTTGTTGCTTCATACACTTGCTTATATCATACTCACTTCGTATCATTCGAGCATGGCTGTGAAATAGACTTAACAAGAATCGACCATTTCTGATATATCCCTTCTGTAAGATAATATCCCTATTTATAAGTCATGTTGTTAGCCACAAACGGAACCTCTGGTGCTTTCCGTCTTTGAGATCGTTGAAACTAGGCGATTGACGTATAACGTTGACATCGATGTTCGCCCCGGAAACAATAAAGAACGCATGTCAAATACACAAGTCTTGTAAACCAACCGCTTCCAATAAATATAAATTTTAAAAGGTTTTTTTTAATAAAATACCCAATGTGTGCTTTTTTAACCGTTAGGGTATAGTTTTTTGCAAAGCATCTCACACGCGAAATGAAGAAGTCCTCCTATTTTTCATCTAGGGGGAAGTAACAAGGAGGACACGTCCTCCTTTGGGATGATCGCCTGCACTAACTATCATCAAGTTATTTTATAATGATATTGTTGAAACTGATCTAGGCTTGACTAGGATAAAGAATAACATTGAACAAACAGTGCACAATGGAATAAACATAAACATCAATGTTATTAACAAGGTTTCTCGTCATCATCTCTACCAACTATTACAAACACGATAATCCCCAATTCTATCTAATCAATGATAGAACGGTTACTCAACAATAACAATAATCAAAAGATCCTTGAGGCTTAGACCAATACAAATGCTAACCTAGGCATCTACTTTAGAGGACTCACGCCTAGTACACACACACCCCTTTGGTGTTTTACATCTTGACACACTTTAAAACATAAGACATGTATCTCTTTATATAATAGAGAATTAGGTTTACCAAAGGACTCATAACTGTATATTCTGTAATCTCCATCTTTTTGTAGAATTTCCTTTTGTCTTTTTAGGTCCTTCATGTTTTGCATTGTCTTCATTCTTCACTTATTATTTTGTATTTATCTACTCAAATCCCAACAATTTTTCCCTAGTTGATAATTACAAAACCTTCGTCTTAATCTTCCATGAATGAAATAATCTTCCCCATAAGCTCATCTCATGAACTTAAATAATATGTACAACCAAGGATCTTCAAGTTGCAAAACATCTAAGTACTTCTTCCCCTTTTTGTCATTATCCACTAGAAGACTCTAAGTAGATGCAACTTTGATTTTGACAACCACAAACCACTATCATACTTCAAATCCAGTATTCCAATTACTCGAATTACCCTCCATTAAGAACACCAAAAAGCTTACTATAAATGAATAAAAGAAACCTAAATCAACAGTAGTAATAACAACCAGCAGTTCTAAAAACCTTCCCCATGAATGGCGCATGTAAATGGTTAAACATTTTAACATTAAGCATCCTCTGAAACCCATATGTTAACCATATGTTGAATGTCACCTCTATGTAATGATCATTGTTGAAGAAAACCAAGTATAACGAACTTGATGCTGAAGTAGAACAACCCAGACTTATGTCTTATGTCTTGCACTATCCATATGACTTTGAACTTATACGAACACCATATAAGTAGAGCGCAATCTCTTGACAAAATTTCAATCTTCAATGAGACACTGAGCACTATAATGTAACTCCTTTAAGTGATAGCAAAGACCTATTGCTAGATTTGACAAGTCTTAGTCACAACATTGAAAAAGCACGAACAAGTTATCTCCTGCTAAAAGATATAATAAGAACACGCATCTGTGATATTCCACTTCAAGTCCAAATAAGTGATAATCCATCTTCTTCGTAACCATTTAAACCAATAAATAGGAGTCTCTAACCTTTTAAGAACAAATAAACCAAAAGAAATTTTTGAATAACTAACCACCACGGTAACAAACACCATGTAGTACTATCCATGAACGAGCACCATCCTCAATAGGTAAATGACTACAATAATATTTGTGACCAAGCAGTAGTAATGATGAAGAATAGTTCTTTGGCTGAGCAATAGAAACCATGTAGAAATAAGAAAGCTTCCCCTTAACATGAACATGATAACTACGTTAAACAAACCAGAACATAAACCTGACCTAGAATGATAATCAAGGAACATTAGGTCACATCATGAATCCCAAAACCAAAATTCTATGTGTGTTATCTCCATACCCCTCTGAGAACTAAATCAAACTAGTATTCCCAGCTAAGGGTGAGCATCGGTCCGGGACCGACCGGACCGGACCGAAAAACCAATCGAATTAGGGTAAAACCGGACCGAGACCAGACAGATGTGGTCGGTCCGGTCGGTCCGGTCCGGTCTTCGATCGTCCGGTCTTAGTCGGTCCGGTCCAAATAGGAAAGATTTTCGGTTTTTGGTCGGACGGACCGACCGAGACCAAAATAAGGTAAAAATCGGGACCGTGACCGGACCGCCTGTCCTTCGGTCCGGTCGGTTTCGGTTCGGTCCGGTCGGTTTTGTCGGTCGGTCCGGTCAGAACGGTCGGAATGCTCAACCCTATTCCCAGCCACATCCTTCTTCTGCTCGTCCAACAGGCTGATCATACTAAGCATAAAAAACATTCGAAACATCCATACCCATGTATATTAAATTAGCCCAACCTTCATCCAAATAAAACCTGTACTACGCTACTTTGAAAAACCCAACAGTATTATCATGTGAGAGCAACTTTAACACTTAAATAAGCAACATTAATAACATAACGAGCCCATAATTAAATTTAAGCCCAATGATAGCAATAATGCACACCTCATTCCTCAAGCAGTACTAATCATAACCTTGGCAGTATTAATAATTTACAAGCAGTATCAAAGGCAGCAATACAAATATGCGTAGCAATATTAACTTAGAACAAGTTGAGAGCAGCAGCAGTATGGACGCAACAGTTTCAAGCTCCATCTCTTCTGTTGTGCTTTGAACGATTCTTCTAATATCAAAGTTTCATAAACACAAGCTCTGATACCACTTGTGGAATCCCAAACTACGGATTGATTCACTAGCTTGTTAAGTGTATGTTGCTTTGAATAAATTCAAGATAACAAAGGTAAAAACTTTGTTTAACGTTCAATGAGTATGCGGAATCTACTCAATAACACTTAGAAGATTTGATCAATGGAATAATAATTATGATCAAACAAAAATATCACCAAAATGCTTCAATATTATTAATGTTAATAATATGAGTACTCTTTCTAGTACTAGGGTTTACAACCTTGAAGCTATATCAAACTCTATGCAAAATGTATTCTAAACATATAACCTAGGATATCATTTTATAGACTAAGGAGTCCTTTACAAGATAAGTACGTATCTCTTATATTGTTACAAAATATACGTATATTGTAAATAAATAAGATCAAGGTTGCAAAAATCGTGAATCGGTAGTCGGGCGGTCGACCACCTTGTAGGGATTAATCGGTCTAGGCGAGATTAATCGGATTGGCATTTCGTGCAAGTTTTGGGTATTTCTGGAGACTAAACTAAATATCTTAACTAATTCCAAGCCTATTATGTTCCCAAACCTAAATAAAAGGCTCTAGTTCTGATTATGAAATCCATTGTGCGTTATAAGTGAAATAAACGATCCCTAAATTTAGTAGAACGCCTAAATTAATATTTTTTTAAAAGTTGACTGATTAAGACGATTTGGTTGATTAGTCCGATTTTTGACCGATTAGTCTGATTTTTGATCGATTAGTGGCCGATTTTTTTTTACCAGACTGATTTTTCTCCCCATTTTTAAAAATAAACAAGGTAGAAGGCCTATTACCTAGTAATCGCCGATTAATCGGCCGAGTTGGCCGATTTTTGCAACACTGCATAAGATATACTCTAAATATCTTAATACAAATATCTTAACGCGTCTTTATCTTTTGGCGCTCCTATCTTCATGCAAAGCGATACCAAACATCTTCGTAAAACTTTAAATGGCAAGACTAATATTTCTCTAGAAGACTAAATTCGCTTAGTATCGTTAGCGAACTCGAAAATGTCTTAGCGAGATAAGTGTGCGCACCTTAATTCCCAATGTGTTAGATGAAAATGAATCAACAATTTTCGTGCAAAGGAGCTAACGATGTTGAGTTTCCTACAAAGTATGTCTCAAACGCCCAAAAGAAGTTGGATGCTTAAGAAGCAAGGAAGATCGATTGGAAGAATTCACAATGATCCTATATCAACAGGAGACGCTTACTAGCGCAGGATGCTGCTAAACAGTGCAAAAGGATGTCAGCCACACGATGAGATTAAAAGGTTAATAGTATAGTATATCCAACTTACAAAGAGGTTTGCTACGCAATGGACCTTTTAGAGGACGATAAAGAGTATGTTGAAAGTATTAAAGACGCAGCCCATTGGGCACACCCTGAACATCTTCGTGACCTATTTGTGACATTGTTTTCGCAAAGGGAACTTACCACGCCTTTGGCTGTTTAGTCACAAACATGGCATTTTCTAGCGGAAGATGTTCAATATAAGAGAAGGCAGATTTTACAAATTCCAGGTAATACCTACAAAATCTCTTTGTTACTATAATCTGTTATGCATTTTTCTTACCACATGTTTGCCTGAAATTATTATATTATTTAACACTCATCAAATATCTGTTATGTTTATTGAGACCATTTTGCAACAGATTATGTTTAATGTTTTTGTGGAGTTTGTTAGACTCCTTGAGATCGTTTTGAGCCTTAGGGTTTAACAATAACAATGATTATACGCAGCGGAACGTAGAACAAAACATTAATTGTTATTGACACAAGGTTTATATTTAATAATCACTCCAAGCCCCAAATATTATTTGATCAGAATAATACGGTTACACTAAACTTGTAACAGGGATCAAAGATCCTTGAGGCTAAACTAAACAAACTCTAACCCTAGACGTTTATAGGAACACGTCTAGTTTACACACACACACCTTTAATGACTACATTATGGAAGACTTAGTTTATATGAAAACCTACACCCCATGTCCTCATTATATACTAGAGGATTAGAGTTTACAAGATACTACGAAGGACTAAATAATAAATCTTCTTTTGCAAGCAAGTCCCTCCACCTTTTTGTAGATTTCCTTCTTGTCACTTTAAGCCCTTGATGTTTCATTCTTTATTGTTTTGTATCATCGAATCAATAAACCCAACAATCTTCCCCTATTTGATGATGACGAAACAAACACTCTTCTTGTATGAACTTCCCTAGACAAAGTAGCAGAAGTTGAGATAATTAAATCTCACCATGAATGAAACATTCTTGTCTTCCTTGGTCTTCCCCTTAATCCATGCCATCGCACTCCAACATCTCTTCCCCTTTTTGTTATCAACAAATAGAGAATGTAAGTAGTAGAAACTTCCCCTTGAGTGGTGCATGAAAATGATTCTTCAAATCAGTAAGCTCTATGTAATGATCACTTGTGAAGAAAACCAAGTATAGCGAATTTGATGAAGAAGTAAAATAACCCAAACTTGTGTCTTATGTCTTGTACTATCCACGTGACTCCAAACTTATACTAACACCATATAAGTAGACCGCAATCTCTTGACAAAATCCTCATCTTCAATGAGATACTGAGCACTACAATGTAACTCCTTTAAGTGATAGTTAACTAGGTCTTCATCCATCCACCCCTTGACCTCTGAAAACTAGATTTTGCAAGTCTTTGTCAACATCCTTTAAGCACGAACAAGTTATCTCCAAAGTGTAACACCCACTTTGAGATATGATAAGAACACAACCCTGTGAAACTCAACTACAACATCAAATTAGTGATAATCAACTTTCTTCGTAATCAACTAATCCAATAAACCAAATACGAGCTTTTTAAATCCTTTAAGAACAAATAACCAAAAACCAAACTCCTTGTGTGTGTGAATCAATCTCCTGTGTGTGTTGCTAAAAATCCATAACAATCATCATGCTCGACTTCCCTCAAATCGAAAACTATTCGAGAACCAAAATCATAACCAATAACAATGCACATCTCCGTTACTTACAAAACATAGCCATCACATATCTTTTTCAAGACATATTCCAATGTTAGCTTCAGGCCTTCGACAATCAATAACCAATACTTATTAAATCAAGTGAAGCACCGACCCATGATAGCATCAATCAATATTATTTAATGATCAATAAATGTAGGTTACCATGCAACAAATTCACCTAAACACTTTGATCATCTCGTCCAATAATCTCTTGGCGTATTAAATTAAGTGTAACAAAGTGCTAACAATATGTTGCACCACCGACCAAAGAATAATCAAGGACGAGTAGCAAGTAGCGGCAGATTGCTAAAGATACTAGCGAGGAAGCGAGACATGTAGCGTTGGTAACATAAAGCTAGTGATGGTTACTAGTAAACTAGCAAAGTGGCTCGATACCAATTGTGGAGTTTGTTAGACTCCTTGAGATCTTTTTGAGCCTTAGGGTTTAACAATAACAATGATTATACGCAGTGGAACATAGAACAAAACATTAATTGTTATTGACACAAGGTTTATATTTAATAATCACTCCAAGCCCCAAATATTATTTGATCGTAATAATACGGTTACACTAAGCGTAACTGTGGATCAAAGATCCTCGAGGCTAAACTAAACAAACTCTAACCCTAGATGTTTATAGAACACGCCTAGTTTACACACATACCTTTAATGACTACATTATGGAAGACTTAGTTTATATGAAAACCTACACCCCATGTCCTCTTTATATACTAGAGGATTAGAGTTTACAAGATACTATGAAGGACTAAATAATAAATCTTCTTTTGCAAGCAAGTCCCTCCACCTTTTTGTAGATTTCCTTCTTGTCACTTTAAGCCCTTGATGTTTTATTCTTTATTGTTTTGTATCATCGAATCAATAAACCCAACAGTTTTAATAACTAAGCCATTAATTAAGTACTGACATTACCTTTATTTAATGCATATTTGATTCTCAAAGACGATGAAAAAAAGTATGTAGCTTTGTACTATATTGAACAACTTATGAGATTAAGAAACTCAACTTTGCGGAATTGGCATGAGATGCCTTATCCGGATGATAGATACATATATGACTTTAGTAATCGAATTATATACGATGAGACAGATTATAACCCGGTCGAGTTACAATCTGAATACGAACAGTTGTACGCCTCTTTGATCACAGAACCGAAGAGTGTGTATGACACCATAATACACTCAGTTGACAAAGGAACATGGGGTGTACTTTTTTTACGGGTACAGAGGTAAGGGGAAGACCTTTTTATAGAAGACGCATACTTCTGGCATTATAAGAAAAGGTGATATAGTTTTAAATGTGGCATCCAACGGTATTATGTCTTTATTAATGTCGGGGGGCCGAACTGCTCATTCAATATTACATAATCCTATCAACGTGGATGACACTTCTACTTGCTCTATAAGTGCTCAAAGCAATCTTGGAAAAATGTTAAAAATGTAAGCTTATTATCTGGGATGAAACGCCCATGGCAAATAAGCTTTGTTTTGAAGCATTAGATCGGTCTTTGAGAGACATACTTCGTAGGAGCAGGTATGACACGTGCGATCAGCCTTTTGGAAACATGACCATGGTTTTTGGCGGTGACTTTAGGCAGGTTCTACCTGTTATTCTAAAGGATCCCGGAAAGACATTGTTACTGCTTCTTTGAGGAAATCTTACTTGTGGGACTACTGAAAAGTTCTTAATTTGACCACAAACATGAGGCTAACTATGGGATCACGCCTTGAATATGTCAACGAGATACGGGAATTTGCGTATTGGATATTGAGAGTCGGAGACGGCGACCTTGGAGAACCGAATGACGGAGATGTTTCTATAGATTTGCCACATGAAATTTTAATAGATGTGGGCTGATGACCCGGTTAAATCTATTATTGACTTCACTTTTCCAAACATTCTGGATAACATACATGATCCGGCGTACTTTCAAGAAAAGGAAATCCTTGCTACCACAAATGAAGTCGTGGACAACATAAATGACCATATGTTGGTCAAATTTCCAGGAGAAGAAATGGGTTTTCTGAGTTGTGACAGTGTTGACAAAATTGAACATGGTACTATCATTGATCAATCCGTTTTCTTGCTAGAATTTATCAATGGATTGAAGTTCTCAGGTATTCCAAACCACATAATTACTTTAAAAGTGGGAGTCCCGATTATGTTGTTGCAAAACATTGATCAAGCCAATGGATTGTGTAATGGGACAAGAATCCATGTTCTTAAATTAACGAGAACTTCTATTCACGCACAAATCATTAACGAAACCAACTTTGAAAAACGGTAATCATACAAAGGTTGAGAGTTACGACTGATAAGCGTTTACCGCTTAAGATTGAGAGGAAACAATTTCCTATTTCACTTTCATTTGCAATGACAATTAACAAAAGCCAGGGTTAATCGTTATCAAAAGTTGGTTTGTACCTCCCCCAACATGTTTTCACACATGGACAACTATACGTTGTTGTCTCAAGAGTTAAAAGCAAACGTGGTTTGAAGGTTGTCGTTTGTGATCAAGATGGAAATATGTCTAAAACTACTACAAATGTCGTGTACAAAGAAGTACTTGAAGGCCTATGAACAAGGTCGAAAAAGTATGTGCAATATACATGTTATAAGTTTTTAACCATATTTTACATTATAATGCATTGTGAATCATGAATTGCTTTTACTTATATTTTCCATGGAATGTTAGGTGTGCATGGAATTGGCATTTGATACCAAATTGGTGTTTGCTCAAATACGTTATTTGCTATTCAAGACAGTCAAATTTGGAGACTACAACGTCATCGATGTTTATTATTTTAATTGTTAGTAACTCAATTTATTGTCGAATAATTCATGTATTACCTCATTGTTTATCTCATGTATTAATTGGACATGTTTACTTTTGTCGCTTTTTCTATTATCTCATTTTCATATTCCTTTAAAACCCCGTGAATTTACTGAGTCTTTAAGCTAGTGTAATTATAAATTTAAGTTACGCAATTTTGAGCTTTTAAAGATGAGAATGATATATGGGCTGTCCAGCTTAAAATCATTTAAGATCATCCACGATGGGTTGTAAGATAAGTGGGTCCTATCTGCGGCCATCGTGACGCTAACACTGATTTGTGTGCTAAGTTTAGATCCACATATCATTTCTAAAAAGATATATATGCAATTTCTCCAAATAAAAAAATGATGCCCTAATGTTAGACGGGTTAATTAACCGACACAAGTTGGCCGACTTTATTAAATAACAAATATAATATAATTACGGATAAAGATCAAATAAAAGACAAATATCCAGTAAAAAGATAAAAATATTTTTTCAAAAATCTCGAAAAATTCCAAAAAATTCACAAAATTGGGTATAATGTGCATGAAAAAGTTGTGGAAGTTTTTTAAAAGTGGATATTTTTTCCAAAAAAAATTTATAAAAAATACGTTCAAGATTAAATCGTTTTTTCAAGATCAAAATGGTTTATGACCCAACTTCTTACGACTTTTTTCATTGAATAATATTATGCGATCTAACTAAAACAAGTAGAAAATTTTGTGCATCAAAATTGTTTACAGCATCAAAATTCGTTTTACGCATTAAAAACGATCAAAACTCAAAATTATAAAACTGTTTTCACAAAAGTTTTATGCACCAACATATCCGATCGTGTGGAATTGTTTTTAAATTTTTTAAGAATTTTATAAAAAAAAAATATTTTTATTCTTTTTACGAATATTTCTTTTTATTTTAACTTTACCCATATAATTACACCATTCTTTTATACATATGATTGTTACTCCGTGCTAAATATCGTTACATATTAATTAAAAAAAAATACGCAAATACACTAGTGGGACATCGAGGCCCCGAAAGCGACAAAATTTAAGCTCAAGATATCAAAGATGGTGTTTAATTTGAAAATCATGTGATGTTCGCATCTATTAGAGCGTTGGGTGGTGACATGTCGTTTTCTGAAATCAGCAGTGTCTCATCATTTTATAATTCACATTAACACACAAAAAATATATTTTTGTAGTGACTCAAACCATTTGCATGTCGTTTGCTAGTTTTTAGGCCTCACTATTTTAATTTTTTTTTTCATTTTTTAAACAAACTAAATTTTTATTTATTAAATAAAAATACAACTTACAATACAAAATTAGAGAAAAAAATATAAAATCAAAAAAAATCTTACGAAAATATTTTTTTGCATGTAAAATTCATGTATGTTACAAAATACAAACCAAATACCCATTTATGTTACAACAATTTAAAATACAACATACAAACCAAATACATTTATATTTAGTTTGACTTTTGACCGAGGCCCATTTGTGTTTCTTGATTTCTTCTTCCTCAATTCACTGCAAACACACATAAAACACATACAAATGCACACAAAATTCACAAAAACACACACACTTCACAGCAAACACACAAAACAAACACACTTCACACAAAAACAACACAAATAAACCATAAAAAGGAAGAAAATAAAATGGTTGTGCATTTAGCGAATGTGAGTTTACTCACTTGAAATGGCGCTGCCATTTGGCATGCCATGTAGGATTTGGTGAGCGTTTTTGCCATCATCCCCTTCCCTCTTATATTCCAATGTGACTTGTAACCAATCTCATTTTTCAAACAAGATTGCCTTATTAATTAAAAACTATGTCGGGTCTAGAAGGTAGGGCCGTATTGGGTGCATCTTTCCAATGCGACTTATATACCAATCTTATTTTTCAAACACGGTTAGCTTATTAATTTAGTAACTGGGTCGGGTCTAAAAGGTAGGTTTGTATTGGACGCATATTTCCAATGCGACTTATAATCAATCTTATTTCTCAAAAAATGTGGCCTCATTAATTAAAAACTATGGTGGGTCTAAAAGGTTGGATCGTATTGGGTGCATGTTTGACCAAGACATTGTACATATAAAAACTAAGAGTGCAAGGTCAACACGTTATTCGTCTGTCACATCAGCGTCATCCCTTCACTCTTCCAATAACGCACCAATAACTAAAACATTTCTCCAACAAAACCAATAACAGTTTGTAGGTCTCACAAACGCCTTTGAAAAATACACATTCACAATTAAGAGGAAATGGCGCGCCATTTGGCATGCCATGTAGGATTTAGCAGCATTTTGCCATCATCCCCTTCCTCTTATATTCCAATGTGACTTGTAACCAATCTCATTTTCAAACAAGATTGCCTTATTAATTAAAAACTATGTCGGGTCTAGAAGGTCGGGCCGTATTGGGTGCATCTTTCCAATGCGACTTATATACCAATCTTATTTTTCAAACACGGTTAGCTTATTAATTTAGTAACTGTGTCGGGTCTAAAAGGTAGGTTTGTACTCGACGCATATTTCCAATGAGACTTATAACCAATCTTATTTCTCAAAAAATGTTGCCTCATTAATTAAAAACTATGGTGGGTCTAAAAGGTCGGATCGTATTGGGTGCATGTTTGACCAAGACATTGTACATAGAAAAACTAAGAGTTCAAGGTCAACACGTTATTCGTCTGTCACATCAGCGTCATCCCTTCACTCTTCCAATAACGCACCAATAACTAAAACACTCTCTCCAACAAAAAAACCAATAACACTTTGTAGGTCTCACAAAATGCCTCACGAAAAATACACATTCACTCACAACCAAAAAAAATAAAATAAATAAATAATAATAATAATAATAATAATAATAATAATAATAATAATAATAATAATTATTATAATAATAATAATAATAATAATAATAATAATAATAATAATAATAATAATAATAATAATAATAATAAATAAATAAATAAATAAATAAATAAAACTTGGCACCTGTTGGTGCAATGGTTAAATTATTAATGGCGGACGAACAACGAGACACACGGTGCAGAACAATGTGTTATTGGGACTATGGCGAATGAATATTTGCTCCTCACCGAGCTCTCTAATCAACTTGATCTGTTATTATAGTATTATGCAATTATGTTAGGCCGTGCTAAACACGGCCCAAGAGAGTTGACTGTCGGTTTTTATGGTTGGGCAAATGTCTAAAAGAAACGGGTTGAGTCTTATGGCATCCATGATATATTTATGGTATTTCATTCAAGTAGCGAGGGTTTTAATTCCGCGATGAAAATCAATGTAGAGTAGCTTGTGTATGTATTGGCATTTAGATAACGGAAAATCATCCCTGCTGCTAACGTCAGGAATGATTCGCTCCTGCTAGGCTAAATCATGGACCATTTTTGTTGCAAAGTGAACATCAAGGACCATGTTTTGTGTGGTTGCAGCAGGTAACTCCCTGCTGTTTGCAGCAGGGATGTTATCCCCTTTAGATAAATGGAGTGTAAGTTAATAGGTGATTTAATAATAGACATAATTAATTACACATATGAATAGGCAAATAAACTTTGTCGTCATGGTTACCAAAAGATTAAGAAAATTCTCATGTGATGCATGTGATAAGGATTTAAAAGGTACACTTTTGAGGGGCCATTTAATCCCTTAATCGACCACTTTTATATCCGCATCGCTTAATTTCGTTCCTTTTCACTTTTTGGTCTCTTGAAGGCAAATTCTTGGAATGACACTTATTCGACGAAAAAGCGAATATATGAAGAAAATAGCCAAAGTCGAGAATCAAGACACTCAAGTTTGGAATTGAAGGTGACGGCGTCACGCTAAACGGGCGACGCCGTCGCAACACACTTTGTGACAACTCAATAGCCAAATTGCTATTTTGCACTGACGGCATCGGGTTTTAAAGAGTAGGCGTCACAACTCGGGACGGCCTAGATTCGGATCCCAGCGGCGTCGAAGATGAAGTCGGCGGCGTCGCGACCATAAAGTGGCCGTCACAAAGTTGACGTGGCCAAGACGAAAATCTAATGGCGGCGATCCGACGGCGTCACAAATAAAGAGTGACAATCACGCATGTTGTAACTCTATATATAGAATTGAATTTTCGATTTTTAGGGAGGTAGTTTTGTGGAGTAAAACCTAAACCGAACTTTGGGCGCCTTTCTTAAGTATCTTGGGGTTCCATACCTATTTTACAACAAGATAAGTGATTTACTTCATTAATTCAATTATGTATTCAATTGTTTGTGTGTATGCTTGCATGTTTTCCATGTCCAAGCTAATTTACTTGTGTGTTTGCTTAGATCTATGAAACCTAGGTATTGAATATTGATTGGTTGTCTCTTATCTTAATTGTGATTGACCTAGTATTGCGATAGCTCATTCGTTGTGTTTTTAATGATTGAGTAATCTTTGTGAACATTAGTTTATAATCACCTATAGTTATTGTAGGCTAAACATCCAAAGGTAACCTTAGAGTTAGTTTATGAATCCTAGAGATTTCGTAGGTGATGTGCTACGTGTGTACAAGTTTTAAATTTATAAAAGGTGAATTACCAATATTACCAATAACACATACGAGCAAGTGCACTCGTCCGTTATAGCAAGATCATGAAGGTAAGTCGAGATCGTTCGCAGGGATTTGAGTGAATCTAATTAACAAGTTTGAATCAACAAAGTCTATCCAAAACATATAACAACGCAAATAGATATAATGAAATTCAGATGATTAAAACTACACTTGCTTAAACTAGTTTCATATCCTAGATTAGTGTGATTGTGTTAACCTCTTAACATGTTGGTTGTGATAATTAGTTGGTGTACTAATCTATTGTTCTTACAAGTTAAACCTTCACAAGATTTTAGTTTATAAAAACAAAGATTACGTTTAACCAATCAATTCAAGATCGTTCAAGTTTCATAAGTTCATAAACTTAAACACAAAAACATCCACTTGTTTCATCAAATTGCTTAAGAAATGGTCAATACAAAAGGTAACCGATTATAGACAAAAGGCTACAATTGATTCTCAACAACTAATCTTACGACCTTTTAGATGTTTCCAATCAATCCAATTTGACAATAAAAAGCGTTTTTATTACAACCACACCTTAGTTCCTTTGTTAATTCAAGAATAATGGGTAAAAACAATCATCCATAGACAAAATGATTATAACTAGTTGAATAACAATAAGTTCTTTCGACCTCTACGATTACTATCAACTAGTCAAACTTGATTAACAAATATCACTATGAAACTTTAGCACAATTGGATCTTAGAATTAACTTGAAATTGAATTAAAACATGTTAACACAATCACTAACTAATGATATGATAATCAACATCGTTTAAGCAAGTGTATAAAGAAACTAGCCACTCATAGCAAACATAAACATAAACTCAGAACTTTGAACATTAGAAAACATGATTAAAAGTCTTACAATGCTTGGAATAAGATTACAAATGGTGAAGTAATGATTCCCAAAGTATTGGGGTAGACTTCTTGGTGATTTGGCCTCCAATTGTGGAACTTCTGGAACTCCAAACTTTCCTGGACTTCTAAGGACGAATTTGAGAGCTTAAGAGCTTTGTTTGATGAGTAGAGAGAGTTGTATTGAAGTATGTTTCTCATATACTCACAAAAGGCCTCTATTTATACTAGTTCCAAGGCCTAGGGTATTAATTGCTGAACTTGGCCTCCAAGGAGTTAGGAAGGGACTAGAATACACCAAGAGAAGGACCTAGAATCGTTTGGATGCAAAGGAGAAACTTAGTGATGAAGAATTGGTAGATACAGGTCTTCCAACCGGATCGGTTACATGACTAACGGATCCGGTTGGTCTTCTACAAGGAACTAACCGTTCCGGTTGTGGGCGGCAACCGAACGGTTGGGACGGCCTCATTGGCACTTTTTGGTCATTTTCCAACCGATCCGGTTGCAAAGGCAACCACTCCGGTTATATTTCCTGAGTTACGGAAAAATGATCTTTACTTCTTTTTGTCTTGTAGAACTTGGTTCTTCAATCATTATGGTCTTCAAAGGTACTTGAGATAATCGATTTGTGCTTGACATGCTTCATTGAAACGGAATCTTCTAATTGTTGAACATTACTTTACTTTTCCTTCCGCTTCCTCGCACTTGGTTATAAACACTAGACAAACATCTTTTGATGCGATTAGCAATCGAAATCATAAATATAACCAAATAACATATTGATGCAGGTTTTCTTGACTGGTCTTAATACTTATAGTGTCTCGCTATACCTATGGACTACCCTAATGCACTAACAGGCGTTGCATCTTGGTCGCGTATAGTGTAGTAAATGGTAAAGCCGAGGTCGTCCCAAGTGCTATGTGTGTTGGATTATTACTAAGTCTAATTGTCATGTAATAATGGTTTCGATAGGATTTAATTAATTAAACTACTAATGCGTAATAAAATAAGAGCGAGATAAATGGATAAAGGAAATCAATATAGGAATAGTGGTGCTAACCTAGTCAATCCTCCTAGCTAGTTATGTCTCGTCTACCTACTTCCAATTACTTGGTGGGGTTAAATTTGAGAGGGAAAGACATTTGGTCAATTCGCCTAACCTATCAAGAAAGATGCCACCACGGGGAGAAATCAAAGACCGTCATAAGTCATGTTGTTCTTGGTCCCTAAACCAAGTCATTAAGTACCGCTACATGCTAGATTCAAAATAGTGAGTGCCCGGCAGTTAGGAACTTAGACACTACACCCCCAATTCTTAAGTTCATCCAAACGATATGTGATCAGTTGGTAAAATCGCACAAGTAGAAAGGGTCAGTCAATTGGTCATATCTTACCCTTCCGTCTTAATCTGCTCACCTAGGGTCATTGGTCATATCTCCTGAGCAATTGGCCTCACCGCCATTCAAAACTACCGAATCAAGGGTGACTACCAAAGAACTATGCATGCATACACTTAGAAATAATTATGCGGAAGTAAAGGTAAACGCAAACAAAACAATTAAGGAATCATAACTAGGCTAGCACCAAAGGGTGCTTAGCTCATATTAATCATGCAAATCAATTCAATATTCAAATGTATGATATACATGAATTGAAAGTAAAGAAATATAAACGCTAAAGCTTATCGTAATGGAGTGACTTCTCCCATGGAAACTTGACTCCGTATGCTCCCTAGACCGCCTTGAGCTTTTTCCACGTTCTCGAGTGTTGTGTGTGGAATGGGATGTTGAAATCTTTGGAATTCGTGGGGTATTTATAGGCAGTGTCGGGTTCTGGCGTAACCGATAAAGGAGTTACGCCAGTAACCTTCTATTTCTTTGTAAATGCACTAGATGCGCTACTACGCAGTAACCTTATTAGTGGTTACGCCGTAGTCTTCAATAAACTTCGGTTACGTCGTAAGTGATGCAGTGAATTCGACGTAAGTATCGCCGGCGTGGAACCTCTTTTGACCTAATGGAGTTACGTTGTAACCTTAGGGAAGAATACGCCGTAACCTCTTGATAAGTTGGTATTCGTGGTCACGCAATAGTTACGCGTAATGTGAGAGAGGAGTTACGCGGAACTTCTTCAAAATAGGCATCTTGTGATAAATCTTTAACAATGTTTCCATTTCCGCGTCTCTTTAGCTCCAATGCTCGTAATTTACCTGAAAGTGGAAAACCATGGAAAACAAGCGTAAATTCATATAAATGATATAAATAACGAGTATAATCGGGAAATTGACACTTAATATTAGGGACTATTTGATGTTATCAAATATCCCCACTTAAACTCTACTTGCCCTCAAGTAGACCATGTTAGATAGATTCCTAAAAGATATCTCCCAAACACGGAGAATATGAGTTTACAAATCCCTTATGCTAGAATAAAACAAAGCGAACACCTCACGAAGGGAACAAACACTCAAATCTCTCAACTATTCTAAGTGTCAATTTCGGGTGATCACTCAATCGCGTGGTCATAGCATGTATTCTATCATAAGCTTGGCGGTTACACAAATCTCCACCACTAGAGTTAAGGGCTAAACAATTCTCGAAGGCAATATGGGTAGACACGACAAAGGTTAAGGGGTGACTCGTCATTACTAACATGTCACGTGAAGTTGACAAAATCAATGATACATGACCAAATCCATGGCCAAGACACCAAAGATTGCTCATTTGCATCACTAGACACGCTTCATGACTAAAGGGTAGGATAAGACATGGGATATATAATTGGTGTAAAATGTAAAACAAGCAGGTAGTCTAAATCTATAACCAAGTCATCACCACTTACCGTCTGCCCAAAGTTCAAGCTTAGAAGTCTAGAGACCGGATCATGAAATGCAAGGTAGATGTGTCATTAGAGGACGTCGTGATGATCACACTACCTTTTCTTCTTCTGTCGGCAAAACTACCAACTCCAATCTTCAAATGTGACCGAGGTGGCCTCCTCGATACTAATCAATAAAGCTCATACTACAGTGCTTATAACATCGCACTTTACAATATCATAACTCAATCAACTTTCTATTCTTTTTTTTTCTTTTTTTTTTTTCTGAATCATCATCATCATTTTTTTTCAACATAACATAATAACATAACATCCCCCCACTTGAGATGAACAATGGGAATTCGGGGGGTCTTCAATGATCTTCATAAATGTCGTCGATGAAAGCGTGATATCCAAACCTTTCCACTCGAACCTTGAACTTAGGCAAATGATGACTTCCCAATCACAAATAAAGACTACAGGGTAGGCTAAGGTGTATAGGTGTAACGAAAATATATTGGGTTGACAAAATGAAAAGAATGGCTCAGAAGGGTGTATCTAAGGGCATCTTGCACTAAAGGGGAGTGCAACAAAAGGGTTTCACATGGGGGTCGAAAAGTCGGGGTGACTAATCGATAGACTCACAATGGTAGGCTGTTTGGGTGATAATCCTATAATATTGCCTTCTAAACCGAAAAGTCCAAATACATCGAGCTAACTCGGCATACCTCGTCTATGGTCTCGAAATGATGCAAAGGCCAAGTTCTAAAGTTTACAAGCTACCCAAGACACTCATAATTTGGTGGATTTGGGGTAAAATATAGGAAACGGATAAGGCTAATCTCACCATGTAATGTCAAGGGTTGTATGTGCTCGGCTAAGGTCTAATCTAGTTAGGTTCGGAAAAACATGTCAAATTTTAAAATGGCATAATTTTTCAAAATAAACTAGAAAATGAATGAATAAAGTTCAAGAGATAATTCTACTCCCGTCCCCCACTTGAATTGTACAAAGTCCCTTTGTACTAGGCATTAAAATAAAGGTGAAGAGAAAGGTAGAATTAGGCGAGAACTTCCTTGAAATTTGCTCCAAAAAAAGAAGGCCCACGAAAAAGAAAGCGTGCCTTCGTTTAAGCGTCATGAATAAACTTGATCCCGAAATCACAATACCGACAAGCATAATTCTAAAAAATGAAAAACAAACCTAACTCACTTTCGTAGGAATCACGGTTGCATTTAGCTTAATGCAACAAGCCTTTAAACCACTTGGTGTCCCAGTGGACGAGTGAAGTCTCGTGAGGGTTTACAGGAACACATCCACAACGTTCATTTAAAAACTAATACGAGGTCAACGTGTTTTAAAATGAAAGGATTAAAGTAGAGAAAGTTACGTCGTAACTACTATGAGAGAGTTACGCCATAAGCCCGACAAAACACAGTATGAGTAAAGCGAATAGTTACAGCGTAACCACGAGATGGTATTACGCCGTAATTGGTAATGCATCAAAAATTTTTTGCTAAAATATTGGTTACAACAGAATCACGAAGATGGGTTACTGTAGTAACTCGCTCGAGATCAACAAGCTGCAGAACAATTAGTTCCTCGTTTCTCGCAAAATTGGTTAGAAAACACAAAACCCAACAGAAAGGAAATAAAAACAAAAGAAAGGGATAATTGGGTTGTCTCCTAAAGAGCACTTTCTTTATTAACGAGTCTTTAAGTTAGACTCGGATCCATGGGGCTACCAGTGCTTGTTGGTCATTTAGTGGACATGGCGGTCTCCACTGGATCCAACTTACCAAATTCTCATCCCTTTGTAGTCATTTCCCAATTCTAAACAACCTAAGTAGAAACTTTTGATTTACGGTGGGGGTGATCAATGTCTTTTCTTTGTATTCTCACGATATCAAGTAAAGGTCGAGCTTGGCTTAAGCGCCTCTTGGTCCGCTTTCTAAAGTTCTTGATCGTTCTTGGCATCTTGAAAATAGTCTTGTCATCGTTAATCTCCAACCATACTAATCCTTCTTTTCATCTTTATCTAAACCGGACATTTCCTGAAAAGGCCTTCCTAAAATTACTCCCGTAAGTCCATCCTCCACAAATTCACTTACGTCCTCTAGAGCCATAAAGTCCACCAAGAATGAATGGGTCCCAACAAAGACATGGATGTTAGTTGCAAACCCAAGAAAATTATTTCCCTTGTATTCTAATTCTTTTTTCATAACTTGGTTTTAGCACTCCTTTGACATGATATTGATTGGGAAGTCGTGTCAATAAATGGGTGGAAGTCGATGAACCCGATTTTGCATGAAATTTTAAGATAATAGGGTTTCGTGATGTATGCGGGGTTCCTACCTCATGAAATTTAGGTTGAAGTGGTGCAAAAAGTCTTAACAGAGTTATCTTGCCAATGGGTCATCTCAACATCACTTAAGAGGTCTTGAAGACTCAATCCTAAGTCATCTTCCTCAAAATTCACGAAAACATCAAAATCTTTCCCCAAGTCAACCTCTCCAGGATCCGGGGGGTCGCTAAGAAATTTTTCTAAAGCTTCACCAAAATTGCCTACTGGGTCAATTGCACATACCTTCTCCGGTGTAGAAAAATGTTCATTAGGTCTGAATGTGGCGATTTCTCCATTAGCTTCAAGAGTTAATTTTCCGGCAAAGACATCCTCCTTAGTGTGAGCAGTGGCAAGCATGGGTCTTCCTAAAATGACAGGTAGTTTGTTGTCTTCTGGAATGTCAAGAATCACAAAATCTACTGGGAAAAGGAATCTCTTAATCTTCACCAACGCATTTTCAACAATTCCTAATGGCGATTGCATCGATCGATCGACCATTTCAATTTTCATCTTGGCGGCTTTAAGTTACCAATTCCCATACATAAAAACATTGAGCGAGGCATTATGCTAATACTAGCTCCAAGATCTCGCGGGGCATTACACATGTTTAGACTCCCGATATAGCAACGGAGAGTAAAGCATCCCGGATCTTTTTCCTTTTGTGGTAGCTCGCCTCAAAACCACCGAGTATCTTTGGTCGAGGCGAATAGTCTCATCATAACTTAATTCCTGCACAATATCATGACGATTAGTCTTATCAGAATCATTAGTAAGAGGGTTTACCAGCAATGTTTGGTCCAGAAGTGATTGTTTCTCCATGTTGATTCGTCGCTTAACTTATTTCGGAAAGGTCAAAGGTTCTTCGAGGATAGTTTCTACAGTGTGGACAACTTCTTCCTCCTCGGTTGCTAAATAATCAGAGATAGCTTCTGAACATGAACTAACACTCTTTTCCAATCTTTTAATCCTATCATAGTGCATTTTGAGAGAAGAGATTGTATTATCTACGAATGTATTCATCAATTTTTCAATCCTATCATCTCGTTCTCTAGATTCTCCGATGTGGTCGAGAATTTTCTTTCAAGATCGCTCCCGCTTTGGTTCCAAACACGCTCTTAACCTTTTCAACCTTGCATGCTTGACTTCTCTTTCCAACCTTCGCCTTCAAAAATTTCCCCATAATTGTATTCTTGCTTAGTTATCGCCTTCATTACCTTATGATCAAAATTATCTCTCGGTCCGTACCACTGTATCCATGTGCCACTTGTAGCAATGTTCGAAATCCAATGAATACATTCAAAGGCCCGATCAGAGTCATGCTAGGAATAGGTCTTGGTGAATCGAGAAGTTCTCGTGTTCGCGCATTAATCCCACGATAGAAGACGTATACGATCTGTTGTTTGTTTAAATCATGAGTAGGGCATCGATAGAGAAGCTCATTAAATATTTCCCATGCTTGGTAAAGCGTTTCTTCTCCAACCTGAACGAATTGATAGATTTTCCCAAGAAGCCTGGCCATCTTTGAAGGAGGGCAAAATTGCAAGACGAATTCTTTTCTAAGTTTATCCCATGCTCCTTTACAATCGTGATGGAGTTTGTTATACCATCTTTTCATTTGTCTCGTAAAGAGTCATAGGAAAAATCCTTGCGATGATTGAATAGTGGGAGTACCTCGATGTTGAAAAGAGAGGACAAGTGGAGAACTTCTACTATGTGGTTTCGAAGGTCCTCATCTTCGTTCCGAAAACTCAAGTTCATGTAATTCTCGAATAATATGATGCGGAATAGAGTATTTTTCGATGTGAGAATCTTGAGTAAAGCTTATTTGGCGAGTTCTCATTCGGTCACTCTAAATCTTGCTCCATAGTTAGGTCATTGATATTACTTTCATTGATGACCTCACGGTTCTGCGTCCGATCGGTCGACTCGTAAAATGAGAAGATGTTGTGAATAGGAACCGGAGAATAGATTTTCCTTTTTGAAATTGCTTCTCCGAATTCGACAAATGGGAAGCCAAAAAGGCCTCGAGTGCGAGTCTTGTATCCCGACATTATCGGAAAGAAAATTAAAAGCAGACTTAATAAGAAATCCTAAAATAACTCCCGGCAGGCGCGAAAAACTTGATGCGGTTTCTTGACTGGGTCTTAATATTTATAGTGTCTCGCTATACCTATGGTCTACCCTAATGCATTAGCAGGCGGTATACCCGGTCGCGTGTAGTGTAGTAAATGGTAAAGCCGAGGTCATCCCAAGAGCTATGTGTGTTGGATTATTACTAAGTCTAATTGTCACGAATAATGGTTTCAATAGGGATTTAATTAATTAAACTACTAATGCGAGAATAAAATAAGAGCGAGATAAATGGATAAAGGAAATCAATATAGGAATAGTGGGGCTAACCTAGTCAATCCTCCTAGATAGTTATGTCTCGTCTACCTACTTCCAATTACTTGGTGGGGTCAAATTCGAGAGGACAACATTTGGTCGATTTCGCCCTAACCTATCGCAGAAAGATGCCATCAAAGGAGAAATCGGTAGCACCGTCATAAGTCCTGTTGTTCACGGTCCCCTAAGCCAAGTCATTAAGTACTGACTACATGCTAGATTCAAAATAGTGAGTGCCCGACCGTTAGGAACTTAGACACTACACCCCCAATTCTTAAGTTCATCCAAGCGATAGGTGATCGGTTGGTCAAATCGCACAAGTAGAAAGGGTCGTCGGTTGGTCATATCTTACCCTTCCGTCTCGATCCGCTCACCTAGGGTCGGTTGGTCATATCTCTAGGCAATTGGACTCTACCGCCATTCAAAACTACCGAATCAAGGGTGACTACCAAAGAACTATGCATGCATACACTTAGAAATAATTGTACGGAGTAAAGGTAAACGCAAACAAAACAATTAAGGAATCATAACTAGGCTAGCACCAAAGGGTGCTTAGCCGCTTATATTAATCATGCAAATCAATTCAATATTCAAAGGCACGAAATACATGAATTGAAAGTAAAAGAAATATAAAACGCTAAAGCTTATCGTAATGGGTGACTTCTCCTCGAAACACTCAGATGCTCCCTAGACTGCCTTGAGCTTTTTCCCACGTTCTCGAGTGTTGTGTGTGGAATGGGATGCTTTGAAATCTTTGGAATTCGTGGGGTATTTATAGGCGGTGCGGGTTACTGCAGTAACCAATAAAGGAGTTACTCGTAACCTTCTATTTCTTAGTAAATGCACTAGATCACGCTAGTTACTGGCGTAACCTTATTAGTGGTTACGCCGTCGTCTTCAATAAACTCGGTTACGTCGTAAGTGATGCGATGAGTTCTGGCGTAAGTATCGGCGGCGTGGAACCTCTTTTGACCTAATGGAGTTACGTTGTAACCTTAGGGAAGAGTTACGCCATAACCTCTTGATAAGTTGGTATTCGTGGTCGCGCAATAGTTACGGTAATGTGAGAGAGGAGTTCGCCGGAACTTCTTCAAAATAGGCATACTGTGATAAATCTTTAATAATGTTTCCATTTCCGCGTCTCTTTAGCTCTAATGCTTGTAATTTACCTGAAAGTGGAAAACCATGGAAAACAAGCGTAAATCCATATAAATGATATAAATAACGAGCATAATCGGGGGAAATTGACACTTAATATTCAGGACTATTTGATGTTATCACATATACAAAAGCACACATAACGCTACTAGAAACATGTACAATCTGAGCGTTATCAGTAGGCAATAACCTTAAGGTAGTCTCAAAGAGTTAGGGAAAAACGCAGACCCTACGACCTTAAAAGACACAACGCGTTAAGAATAAGGACGTAACAATTCAACCATCAATAGGATATAACTAGGGAGTAATAGCATCTAGGTAAACACATCTTTAAATCATCATAAGAGCACACAACAATAGACATAGACTACCCTCACCTTAGCTTAGATTAGATAATTAAATAAGTAGAGTAATCGGTAGAAATAAAAAAAGTAAAGTAAAGTAACTCCCAATGCCGTCTTCCGCGGGTTATGGGTACCCAATACCGTTTCCGTTGTTTGGGAGAGGTTAAGATGTAGACAACCTTTCCCTACCTAAGGTAGAGGTCGCTTCTAGTTCTACTAAAGGTGAAAGGACCTCCGACCTTTTGTAGGAGTGAGGATCGAATCACGACCTCTCGGTTGAGAGGCGAGGGTTTTCCAACCGATCCAACCCTACTTGTTAGTAATCGGTAGAAATACCACCCCAAATCCAATACCCGAGATTTGTGCCTTTCAATTTTCTAAAAAATTAAAAAGATAAAAATAATCTTCCTCAACCCCAACCTTAGCGTAGTAATTTCTTACTAGCATTCCTATTCCCCTAGAGAACGATATCGATTCCCGAGGCTTACCCTAGGGTGTTGAAAAACTTGCTCGACGAAAAGAAAGTTCCTTTTACCCCGAACGCGCGTTGTACGTGTATCAAGTTTTTGGCGCCGCTGCCGGGGAATAGAATAGCTAGTTAGGAGTCCACCTCATTTAGGTTTCCTTGCTTGATCCCTATCAAGTAAGCTTTTTTACCATTTTTTAGCTTCCTTGTAGTCTATGCCCTTCTTCGTGACATTTGCTAGTAATCCTATCACTTTTTATTATGGAAGGTGATAATCAACCACCACTCAACAACCCACCACCAAATAAATCACTTTCAGTCAAACCCCAACCCAATGACCAACACAACCGCCGAAGCCGTTATGTGAGTAGAAACAACGACCTTCAAAATTTGCAAAAGGTATTTGATAGTACAATTAGGGATGCTGTTGAGAAAGTGGTTAGCGCCTCTGTTGTTAGCTCCATGATCAGCAGTAATTCGGACAATGGCTTAGTGGATAAAAATGTGAATGAGGAGGATAATGCTTATTTCAATCTTTACCCTACTAAGGAAGAGGTTGCTTACCATCAAAACATAATCGATAATCCCCGATCACCCATCATTAGGATATGTCCAAGGATTAGGAGAGGAAATCCTTGAAACCTCAAAATCCTTTGTATGATTGGATATAGGAATGTCGAGCATGCTTACATAGATGCAGAATCTCCCATTAATGTGATGTCATCAGCTGTTTACAATGACATTATGAATGAGCGCCTTAAGATTAGGAGAGACCCTAAGTATCCGGGTGGGGTTTGCAACTTTGTGGGAAGAGTCAAAGATGTACACATCTTTATAGGGAATTTCACCTACTTAGTTGATTTTGTGGTCCTAGAAGACATCGGATGTGTCATTGACTATAGCTTATCCCAAGTAGTGCTAGGAAAACCGTTTGTTGAAACATCTAAAATGAGCCATAACAAGTGATCTGTGCTAAACCAGTCAAGTCTAATCACACAAGCTAGCCACTTGTAAATGGCTAACCGTAATAGACTTAAAGCGCTTAAAACACAAATACAATGAAGTCTGGAGAATAGAATGAATTCGGGTCGTTTAGTCCCGAGGAGACTCGATGGTGTGTCAAAACTAATTCAGATGATGAGTGATCACTAAGGATAGTGATCGGTAAAGGTTTGATTGAGAAATTACACTACTGATTGATTGGAAAGGAATAGAATACAGAATAGGAAAGCACAACAATTAGATAAAAGAAACGTAAAACTTACGTTTAAAAACTACGTAAACGTACAAAATAAAAAGTGAATCTAAGAAATAAAAGACCTAAAATATGAAATGACATTTTGGAATCCTAAAAATAAAAGAAAATTATTAGAAAAGAAAATTATTTTATAACTATTTATTTAATTATTATTAATTAAAAACTATTTTAACTATTTAATAAATACTCTAAAATAAAAGAAAATACAAAATAAGGCTAGAAAAATAAAATTATAATTCAGAAAATCTAAAATACTATAAAACTAATTTTAAAACTAAAATATATTTTCACACTTTTATCTAATTATTACTAATTAATTATTATTTAAAAACACTTAAATTCTAGAAAATATAAAATAAAACTGGAAAATGAAATTTAAACTTGGAAAAATCTAAAATATGATAAAACTAATTTTAGAACTGAAAAGATATTTTTTTATGCTTTTTAATTATTTATTACTAATTAATTACTATTTTTAACTATTTAAAATTATAATAAATACTAAACAGATAGAGAAAAATATGAAACTTTTTCTAAAAATACTATAAGATGACAGAAAACTAACAAAAGTATAAAAACAAGATTTGCTTAATAATAAGCTAAAAGAAAAATCAAAAAGCTAAAAATATTAAATAAACACTATCACCGATTTTAAATTGATATTTTTACGGATTTTCTTTTGAAAACTACTTAATTATCGATATTATGAAACTTTAACAAAGACAAAAATTTTACAAAACACAAATAAGCAGTTTGAGAGAGCTTATGGGCCAACAGTTTAGCTTAAGAGCTTATGTGATGATATAAGCTCAAACAAGCTCAACAGCTGAAAACAAAAGTTGAATAAGATTCAAACAAGCTAGTGCTACTAATATGAAGCTAAAAAGAACAGTTACAAACACTAATAAGCTAATAAACAGACAATAAGCACTTATGATACTAGTGTTGAAAAGCATAAATGGGACAAAGTTTAAAGCTTATAGCGAATTTCTACCAAACAAGCTTCAAAATGAAAACAAGGCTTGAGACCTCAAGATGGCTAGGTTGGCTACCCAAAGAACCAAAGATCACAAGATTTAAGCAACTAATAAGCTCTATGTGAGCTTATCAAGTTGGACCACCCAGCTGCGCATGTGGCATGGTTTGAGCAGTACCAACAATAAGCCAATTAAAAAGCACTTTATAAGTGAATAACAGAGAACTAGTATTTTCTAATTTTGTTTAGCAACTGAACTTTAATTTCCCAAAAGCTTTTAAGCTAAAAATCACTATTAAGCACACACTAAAAATAACTGTTTTAATCAAAAACGACCAAATGAAAATATTGACTTTTTGATTTACACTAAAAGTTTGACCAAAGTGAACTTTGATTTGATCTTAAGCATTGAATGTGATGTATTAAGGTATACTAAGACTTATTTAACCAACACTAACAACTTATGAACACAAAACCTTGATCATGATTCATAAAAACTCAACAGTGGACACACTAGTTAAGATCAAATGCAATTTTGACTTTTCACCAAATGAGAACTAGTTTTCTTGACTTGCTTGAATTATTAGACACTAATGAGACATGAAACAAGTTCAAACAATAACTCAAACAACCTATAGCACAAAGAAACACAAGGAATCCAAACACCCCTTTATCTTAACCTGCTTTGAATATTTTCAAAGACTAACACAACTTAAGACCATGCAGATGATTTCGGACCTTATATAATCACTAATTAAGTCTAAATAAACATGAACCAACAAGTGACAACAACATAAAACTAAGAATTAAGACTTAAGCTATTTTAATCATTAAATGAAATTTATATAAACTACAAATTTAAAAGATTAACCAACTGATTTTAAAGCTTAAATACACTTAAATATAACTAGTGAACAATAAAACACAAAAATACAATCACTAAACAATTAAAACAAAGGAAATTCAAAAATTGAACAAAGGGCTTACAAATGGCTATCCAACTGAAACCAAGAACTAGGAACCAAAACACTCCTATAGGCTTACCACTAAGCTATTAACCCAAGGCCATCCATAATTACTTCGCTCCAAATTGTGTACACCATTTCCATGAGATTTTGATTTTAAACTATTTAATTGGTATTTTTGGTGATTTTGCTTTTGCTTCTAAACTGCTTTTTAAGGTTTCTAAAAGCTTGAATAAGCTTTCAGAGCCTACATGTGCTTATTAGGTCCATGATAACAACTAAAAACAACATTTCCATAATATGAGATTTTTGACATGAAACTGCATAAACTAAATTTGCAACTTAAAACTTGATATTGAAACTGAAAATAGTTCACAAATACTTGAAAATACTTAAACAAAGTACTAAGAAAGCTTAAATTACACTGAGATTTTGAGAATAATAAAAACGACAATGGAAAGCTAAAATTACACTAGATACTTTGATACAATGCATCTCAGCTCCACTTTATAGACTTTTATGAATCTCGATGACCCTCGATCAATCCCACCAAATTCCAATTCTGGATCTCTAATTCATCAAACCGTCCACTTGTAAATTTTGCCAAATTCTTCTTTAGCATGTTTTGACATTAAATGGGGTGGGTTTGAGTCAATTAAGGATTTTTGGTGTTAGTGAAGGTGGAGGGACAAGGTATGGTGAGGAGTGTTGAAAATGTGGAGAAACCATTCTTGGTTTTGGGATTCAGCAAAGGTGTTGAGGAGGATGAGCAGTGGGGGCGGTATTTGCCCATTTGACTTTCGTTGACCGGGATTAATATTAAACGGGTTCGGTCAGGGTTTGGGCCGGTGGTGGATTTGGGCTTTGGATATTAAAAGGTACGGTTTGGATTGGATTTGATATATAAGTAACAAGGACCAAATTTGTAATTCCACCAAACTTGAGGGACTGAACTTGAACTTTTCTAATGCTCTCACAAGGACCAAACTTGCCATAAATGAATAGTACAAGGACCACTTTTGCATAAAATTCGCTTTTAGATATCCAAGGACTAATTTTGCAATTTTCCAAACTTTAAGGACCTTTTATGCCATTTGACCAAAAACTCATTCAAGGATCATTTTTGACAACTTAGAATATTTTAGGGACCTTGAATGATAAAATTCCACATTTTGATATTCCAGGACTAGATTTGACAACTTTTGAAACTTGAGGGACTAAAGCGCCAATTTTGCAAACTTGAATCATTTTTCATCCGATTTTGATATTTTTGCATTTAAAACACATAAAACACTAATTTGTGATATTTTCATCATTTTGATGTGTTTCGAGTGTTTTCGATTTTTTTGTAGTCTCAGACAAGATAAAAACGATGAGTATTTAGACACTCATCAACAAGTATGAAGGAACGGTTAGGTTTAAGGAAGGAGACGATGAGATCACTTATAGGATGCCTTGGAAGACGAATGGATATGGCCCTTTATCCCTTTTCGAACGAGACAATATTAGAGCTTTTGAGGAAAAAGCGAAGACGATGTTGAAAAAGGTTTGAACTTCATGTAGGAGAAAAGGAGACTTTATTATAAGGATTGTGACCCTAGGGCCTAGGTATAGAGTCGATGAAATTTTTCAATATGATAGAATATTCATTGAGAATGAAAATGAGACCACGTAGGGCACGACTTGAGTCTAGCTACAAGACTCATAAATAAAGAAAAGAGCTTCAGTGGGAGGCAACCCATGCTTAATTGTTTGTTTGTTTGTGTGTCATTATATCTTTTATTGATTGCTTATTCTCATGTTTGAATTTGTAAAATGCTTTATTTTGTCTTTAACCTCGTCTTAATTACATATAAGGTATTTTACAAAAGGGATAAGTGTAGGGAGGATTACACACGTTTTCAAAAAGAACGTGAACATGAGAATTACGATTATTAAAAGATATACATGTGTGTTTGTTTGAGTCAAATGCTTATATTGAGTCATAATGGATGTTTTGCAGAAATTTTCCAGATTCTAAAGATATAAATTTTCCGTAATTTTTTCGAAAATGAGAGACCAGCTTGTTGGGATAACTCCGACGGCGTCGGAGGAGTAGAAAAAGCTTTTAACTTTTTCTCGTTTCGTACTACTTATAAATTTTTGAATTTCGGGTCTTAATTTTCCGAAAATGTAAACATCCATTCCACAAGCATTATATCCTACTTTAGTAGAGTCATATATAGTGTTACCGCCAATTTTACGCGAAGGTTTCGCTTGTTTTCTTCAAATGTTCACGTTTTATTTATCAAGAAGAAGATACATAAGATTGGATGGAGCTTTTCGCCGCGACGTTCTTCTTGGAGAAGAATTTAACTACTACTTCGCACGGATCCTACCAAGCTAATCGGGAGTATTAGTTTCTTTCGCTTTTAATTACCTTCCATTATAATAACTTTGATGCTTTTGGGAAACATTGGGGACAATGTTCGGTTTAAGTGTAAGGAGGGAAGATAAAACGAGAACTTTGAAACTATGCTTATCCTTGACTATTTGCCTTGTCCAATTTCATTTGTGTAATAAACCATGAGAAATATCGGTTAGGTAATTTTGGCACCAAATTTAAAATTTTTCTTGACATGTAGGAGTGGGCCATTAGTCTTAATAAAGCGCCTCATGGATAGGAAATTATATGACTAGCACAAAACTCTTTACCACTTATATTCCACCCAAAATGTGAGGATCGCCTTAGATTTGTAGGAATTAAAGCATTCTACTTTAATGCTTCGAGAGTGTACCGTATTATAATAGATTCTATAACTTGTTTTGTGATGCATTCCGAGATCGCTAGTGAGACTACACTTGCGTAGTTAGGAATAACTAAATGATAAGAGGCATTAGGATAACCCTTGTTTGATACTCATATTATAATCACTTCTTACACATTGATAACATCAAATAGTCCCGAATATTAAGTGTCAATTTCTCCCGATAATGCTCGTTATTTATATCATTTATATGGATTTATGCTTGTTTTCCATTTTCGTGTAAATTCTGAGCATTCGAGCTAAAGAGACGCGAAATGGAAACATTACTAAAGATTTATCACAAGATGCTTATTTTGAAGAAGTTACGGCGTAACTTGTCTCTCACATTACGCCGTAACTATTGCGTGACCCAAAAGTCCAACTTATCAAGAGGTTACGACGTAACTCTTCCCAAAGGCTACGACGTAACTCCATTAGGTCAAAAGAGGTTCCACGCGGTGATACTTACGCCGTAACATCTGCATCACTTATGACGTAACCGAGTTTATTGAAGACCACGGCGTAACCACTCATAAGGTTACGCCCGTAACCAGCGTATCTAGTGCATTTACGAAGAAATAGAAGGTAACGGCGTAACTCCTCTATTGGTTACGCCTGCAACCCGCACTGCCTATAAATACTCCACAATTCCAAACATTTCAAAGCATTCCATTCCACACACAACACTGAGAACGTGGGAAAAGCTCAAGCGTGTCTAGGGAAGCATACGGAGCTGTTTCAAGGAGAAGTCACAACATTTATTTTACGCATTATTATTTATTTTACTTTCAATTCATGTATTTCGTACCTTTGAATAGTGAATTGATTTGAATGATTAATATGAGCTGACTAAGCACCCTTTGGTGCTAGCCTAGTTATGATTCCTTAATTGTTTTGTTTGCGTTTACCTTTACTTCCGTGATAATTATTTCTAAGTGTATGCATGCATAGTTCTTTGGTAGTCACCATTGGTTCGGAGGGTTTGAATGGCGATAGAGGCCAATTGCCTAGAGATATGACCAATTGACACTAGGTGAGTGGTGAGATGGGAAGGGTAAGATATGACCAACCTGACGACCCTTTCTACTTTTGCGATTTGACCAATGATCACCTATCATTTGGATGAACTTAAGAATTGGGGGTGTAGTGTCTAAGTTCCTAACGGTAGGCACTCACTATTTTGAATCTAGCATGTAGAGGTACTTAATGACTCGGCTTAGGGGACCGGAACAACAGGACTTATGACGGTACCGATTTCTCCTGTGGTGGCATCTTTTGCGATAGGTTAGGCGAATTGACCAAATGATGTCCTCGAATTTGACCCCACCAAGTAATTGGAAGTAGGTAGATGTAGACATAACTAGCTAGGAGGATTAACTAGGTTAGCACCACTATTCTTCTATTGATTTCCTTCACACATTTATTTGCTTTTATTTTATTTTCGTGCATTAGTAGTTTAATTAATTAAAACCCTATCAAACCATTTATATTCTGTGACAATTAGACTTAGTAATTATCCACACACATAGCTCTTGGGACGACTTGACTTTACCATTTACTACACTACACACGACCGGATACATCGCTCGTTAGTGCATTAGGGTAGACCATAGGTATAGCGAGACACTATAAATATTAAGACATGGTCAAGAAACCTGCATCAAGTTTTTGCGCCACGGGAGCTATTTTAGATTTCATATTAAGTCCTGCTTTTTATTTTATTTTTTTTTTTTTTTTTTATTTTTTTTTTGCCGATAATGTCGATACAAGACTCGCATGACTCAGGCCCTTCGCTACCCCATTTGTTGACCGGAGAAGCAATTTCGTAAAGGAGGATCTATTCTCAGGTTCCTATTCACAACATCTTCTCATTTTACTGAATCGGACTAATCGGACACGTAACCAGAGGCCATCAATGAAAATAATATCGATAACCTCAACCATGGAGCGATTTGGACCGACCAAACGATAATCGCCAATGAAGCTTCACTAAGGATTCTCCTACCGAAAATACTCCATCCCGGATCATATTATTCGAGAGTTACATGAGCTTAAGTTTTTGGAGACGAAAATGAGGACGCTCGGATCACGAGATGAAGTTCTCCACTTATCCTCTCTTTTCAACATCGTGGGTACTCTAAGTTATTCACCACTTGCAAGGATTTTTCCTATGACTCTCACTAGAACAACAAAAAGATGGTATAACAAACTTCCTAGTGAAAGTAAAGAAGCATGGGGAAAACTAAGAAAGGAGTTCGTCCAAGAAATTTTCCCTCCTTCAAAATGGCTAAGCTTCATGGAAAATCTATCAATTCGTGCAGATTGGAGAAGAAACGCTGCACCAAGCATGGGAAATATTTAATGAGCTTCTATCGATGCCCTACTCATGATTTAAACAAACATCGATCGTATACGCCTTCTATCTGGGATTAATACGCTGAACACGAGAACTCCTTGATTCACCAAGACCTATTCCTAGCATGACTCGATCGGGCCTTGGAATGTATTCAACGGATTTCGAACATTGCTACAAGTGGCACATGGATACAGGATACGGACCGATAGATAACTTCGATCATAAGGTAATGAAGACAATAACGAAGCAAGAATACAATTAAGGGAAATTTTGAAAACGAAGGTTGGAAAGAGAAGTGAAGCATGTAGGGTTGAGAAGGTTAAAAGTATATTAAGACCAATACCGGAACAATCTTGAGAAAAATATTCTTGACCACATCGAAGAATCAAGAGAGCTCAACGATAGGATAGAAAAGATGATGAAAGCATTCGTGGATAATCTGATCTCTTTTATTAAAATTCACGATGATAGGATAAAGAGATTAGAGAAAGTGTTAGTTCATGTTAGAAGCCATCTCTCGATTACCTAGCATTTCGGGAGGAAGAAGTTGTCCACATTGTAGAAACTATCCTCGAAGAACCTTTGACCTTTTGAGTAAAAGGTTAGCGATGGATCGACATGGAGAAACAATCACTTTTGGACCAACGTTTCTTTGGTAAACCTCCTACTAATGATTCTCGATAATACTAATCATCATGATATTACGCGGGAATTAAGTTATAATGAGACTATTCGCCTCAACGAAGATTCTCGGCAGCTTTGAGGAATGAGCTACCACAAAGGAAAAAGATCCGGATGCTTTACTCTCCCTTGCTATATCGGGAGCCTAAACATGTGTAACGCCCGCGAGATCTTGGAGCTAGTATTAGCATAATGCCTCGTTCGATGTTTTTGCATATGGGGAATTTTGGTGAAGCCCTTGAAAAGTTTCTTAGCGACCCCGGATCACAGAGGTTGACTCGGGAAGGATTTTGATGTTTCGTGAATTTTGAGGAAGAGGATAACTTAGGATTAAGTGTTGAAGACCTCTCAGTGATGTCGACATGACCCATTGGCAAGAAAACTCGAAAAACATTCTTGCAATTGGACCAACCACGGTTTTATGAGATGGGGCACGTATCCATCATAGGAATCCTATTATCGAAAATCTCATGCAAAATCGGGTTCATTGATTTTCACCCATTTATCGGCCACGATTCCCCTCAACATTATCTCTAGGAATGCTACAACCATGTCATGGAGAAGGAGCTTGATTACAAAACAACTTCCTGGAATAGCAACAAACATCGTGTTTTTGTAGGAACTCACTCGTTTCTAGTCGACTTTATGGTTTCGGATGATGTTAGCGAGTTCGTGTCGGATGGGTGTTGGGGTAATTTTCGGAAAACCTTTCAAAGAAATATATGGGCTTGATAAAAGCGAGAAGGAAGGACTGGTTTGGTTAAAGATTGGCGATGATAAAACTATTTTCAAAATGCCAAGGACTGCCAAAAATTTTAAAATTGGACTAAAAAGCAGTTAAGTTATGCTCGGCATTGCTTGGTATTAATGAAGAAGATAAAGCTAAAGGATTTGATCACCCCTACCAAAAGATCAAAAACTTTTACTTAGGTGTTTAGAACTTGGAGAAGGATACAAGCGGGATGAGAATTTGATCGGTGGCTTCAACATGGAGATTGCCCAGTCCGAGATGACGACAAAGCTTGGTAGCCAGCTCCCCGAGTCTAACTTAAAGACTCGTTAATAATGAAAAGTGCTCTTTCGGGAGACAACCCGAATTATCCTTTCTTTTGTTTTTATTTCCTTTACATTGGGTTTTGTGTTTTCTAACCATTTTGCGAGGAGACAAAGAAGTAATTACTGCTGCGATTCTTGATCGAACAGAGTTACTGGCGTAACTCATCTTAAATGATTACACCGTAACCAACATTTTAGCGGTGAAATTCTTGACGCATTACCACCACGGCGTAATTCCATCTCGCTGGTTACGCCAGTAACTATTCGCTCCTGACTCATACCGGTTTTGCCGATTCTGGGTAACTCTCATGGGAGTTATGACGTAACTCTCCTCTGCTAATTCTTTCATTTTAAAACACACGGTAACCTTGTATTAGTTTTTAAATGAACTTTGTGGTGTGTTCTCTGTAAACCCTCACGAGACTTCACTCGTCCACTTGGGACACCAAGTGGTTTAAAAGGCTTGTTGCAATCGCTAAATGCAACCGTGATTCCTACTGAAAGTGAGTTAGGTTTGTTTTTCATTTTATTTTTCTTTTAGAATTATGCTTGTCGGTATTGTGATTTCGTGGATTGAAGTTTGTTCATGGCGCTTAAACGAAGGCACGGTTATTCTCGTGGGCCTTCTTCTTTTGGAGCAAATTTGGGGAAGTTCTCGCCTAATTCTACCTTTCTCTTCACCTTTATTTTAATTCCTAGTACAAAAGGGACTTTGTACAATTCAAGTGGGGGGACGGTAGAATTATCTCTTAAACTTTATTTAGCCCTCATTTTTCTAGTTTATTTTGAAAAATTATGCCATTTTTAAAATTTTGACATGTTTTTCCGAACCTAACTAGATTAGACCTTAGCCGAGCACATACAACCCTTGATATTACATGGTGAGATTAGCCTTATCCGCTCCCAATATTTTACCCCAAATCCACCAAATTATGAGTGTGCAGGTAGCTTTTAAACTTTAGAACTTGGCCTTTGCATCATTTCGAGACCATAGACGAGGTATGTTGAGTTAGCTCGATGTACTTGGACTTTTCGTTTTAGAAGGCAATATTATAGGATTATCACCCAAACAAACCTACCATTGTGAGTCCGTCGATTAGTCACCTTGACTTTTCAACCCCATATGAAACCCTTTTGTTGCACTCCCTTTAGTGCAAGATACCCATAGATACACCCTTCCGAGCCATTCCTTTCATTTTGTCAACCCAATATATTGCTTAGTTACACCCTTACACCTTAGCCTACCCCGTAGTATTTATTTGTAATTGGAAGTCATCATTTGCCTAAGTTCAAGGTTCGAGTGGAAAGGTTTGAAATCACGCTTTCATCGACAACAATTATGAAGATCGTTGAAGACCCCCAATTCCCATTGTTCATCTCAGTGGGGGATGTTATGTTCCAAAAAAAAAAAAAAAAAAAAAAAAAAAAATTGGTTGAGTTATGATATTGTAAAGTGCGATGTTATAAGCACTATAGTATGAGCTTTATTGATTCAGACGAGGAGGCCACCTCGGTCACATTAGAAGATTGGAGTTGGAGTTATACCAACTAAAGAAGAAAAGGTAGTGCGCCCATCACGACGTCCTCTAATGACACATCTACCTTGCATTTCATGATCCGGTCTCTAGACTTCTAAGCTTGAACTTTAGGGACGATGTAAGTGGTGATGACTTAGTTATATATTTAGACTACCTACTTGTTTTTCATTTTACACCAATTATTTATCCCATGTCTTATCCGACCCTTTAGTCATGAAGCGTGTCTAGGTAATGCAATGAGCAATCTTTGGTGTCTTGGCCATGGATTTGGTCATGTATCATTGATTTTGTCCAATTCGCCGTGACATGTTAGTAATGACGAGTCACCCTTAACCTTTGTCGTGTCTACCTATATTGCCTTCGAGAATTGTTTAGCCCTTAACTCTAGTGGTGGAGATTTGTGTAACCGCCAAGCTTATGATAGAAAACATGCTATGATTGTATGCGATTGAGTGATCACCCCAAATTGACACTTAGAATAGTTGAGAGATTCGAGTGTTTGTTCCCCTTTCGTGAGGTGTTCGCTTTGTTTTATTCTAGCATAAGGGATTTGTAAACTCATATTTTCGGGTTTTGGGAGATATCTTTTAGGAATCTATCTAATAAGGTCTACTTGAGGGCAAGTAGAGTTCAGTGGGGGATATTTGATAACATCAAATAGTCCAGAATATTAAGTGTCAATTTCCGATAATGCTCAAGTTATTTATATCATTTATATGGATTTACGCTTGTTTTCCATTGTTTTCCACTTTCGTAAATTGCGAGCATTGGAGCTAAAGAGACGCGGAAATGGAAACATTACTAAAGATTTATCACAAGATGCTTATTTTGAAGAAGTTACGGCGTAACTCGCCTCTCACATTACGCCGTAACTATAGCGTGACCCAAAAGTCCAACTTATCAAGAGGTTACGACGTAACTCTTCCCAAAGGTTACGACGTAACTCCATTAGGTCAAAAGAGGTTCCACGCCGATACTTACGCCAGAACTCATCGCATCACTTACGACGTAACCGAGTTTATTGAAGACTACGCGCGTAACCACTCATAAGGTTACGCCATAACCAGCGGATCTAGTGCATTTACGAAGAAATAGAAGGTTACAAAGATAACTCCTCTATTGGTTACGCCGTAACCCGCACGGCCTATAAATACCCCACCGAATTCCAAAGATTTCAAAGCATCCCATTCCACACACAACACTATGAGAACGTGGGAAAAAGCTCAAGGCGGTCTAGGGAAGCATACTTGAGTTGTTTCAAGGGAGAAGTCACACCATTACGATAAGCTTTAGCATTTATTATTTATTTTACTTTCAATTCATGTATTTCATACCTTTTAATATTGAATTGATTTGCATGATTAATATGAGCGGCTAAGCACCCTTGGTGCTAGCCTAGTTATGATTCCTTAATTGTTTTGTTTCGTTTACCTTTACTTCCGTGACAATTATTTCTAAGTGTACGCATGCATAGTTCTTTGGTAGTCACCCTTGGTTGGTAGTTTTGAATGATGATAGAGGCGAATTCCTAGGAGATATGACCAATCGACCTTGTGTGAGCTGGATCGAGACGGGAAGGGTAAGATATGACCAACTGACGACCCTTTCTACTTGTGCGATTTGACCAACCGATCACTTATCGTTTGGATGAACTTAAGTGGGGGTGTAGTGTCTAAGTTCCTAACGGCGGGCACTCACTATTTTGAATCTAGCATGTAGCGGTACTTAATGACTCGGCTTAGGGACCGGGAACAACAGGACCTATGACGGTGTGCCTGATTTCTCTGTGGTGGCATCTTTGCTAATAGGTTAGGCGAATTGACCAAATGTTGTCCTCTCGAATTTGACCCCACCAAGTAATTGGAAGTAGGTAGACGAGACATAACTAGCTAAGAGGATTAACTAGGTTAGCACCACTATTCTTCTATTGATTTCCTTCACACATTTATTTGCTTTTATTTTATTTTCTCGATTAGTAGTTTAATTAATTAAAACCTGTCAAACCATTAATATTCTCGTGACAATTAGACTTAGTAATTATCGACACACATAGCTCTTGGGACGGCCTCGGCTTTACCATTTACTACACTACACACGACCGAGATACACCGCCCATTATTGCATTAGGGTAGACCATAGGTATAGCGAGACACTATAAATATTAAGACATGGTCGAGAAAACGTGCATCACACATCGGTTGAGTAATTCCCTCACACCCTTGCGTTGTACTCATCTTTAATACACGATACCCTAGTTAACCCCTCGAGCCTATCCTTTTCGCGGTTCTCGTGATATTTCGGTTTTCAGGAATATCAATGAAGAACATTGTTTACAATCTACCCCCAAATGTACACCCAAACCACCTTAGCCTACCTTGTATGCACTCACTTTTAGTGCATTATTGTTATCATACTAAACCCTTAGTTCAATTATCTAGTTGCTTGCATAAGTTGCTAAGTCGAGTCATATCCTTTGTATACGATTTTGGGACGATTGGGACTCATGGGAAAAGTTAAGTTTTATGAAGTGACGGGAAGGAACGTTAAATTCAAATTCGTTTATTTACGTAATAATGTACTCCACGTGTTTTGATCTTTTCAATTCGGGTCAAATTAGTGTTAGAGTAATAAAAACTCAAGTGTAGGGATGTGCCTATAAACCCTATTATTTTGATGTTATCGTAGAGGATGGTAGAGTAAAAGTGTATGCAAAAAAAAAAAAAAAAAAAAAAAAAAAAAAACAGGCTACCATCCTACATCTATCTTTAAATTTATGTTTGTTTATTTCAAAGTTATCTAGAGTTTAGAGTGTCGAGTCTTGGCTTAGCAACGCCATTTTTCTCATGCTTGTAACATAAAGATTTTTGACTTGCCACCACTAAATCGCCTATCCCACCAAACCCTTTGTTTCCTACCGTAAGCCTAATGTTACAACCCTTTAAAAGACCTCTTGGATAGTTTTTCTAGGTGCTTACGCCAAAGCGATGGAGGTTTGATCTAGTCTTAAGCCTATGGTAATCTATGTACTAGGACCGGTTAATGAGTGTTTATCTTCCATTTCCAACTTGATATATTTCATATACACCGAGAGATGAGAGTATCTAAACACCACTTGTGAGGTGCTAGTATGTAATTTCCGTGCTTGTTATGACTTTATGGGCTTATACTTGTTGTGAATTGTTCTAAACTAATGCTTCATGACCCCTAACTTATAAACTAATTGGCTAAAGCACATTTGCTTGAGGACAAGCAAATACCAAGTGTAGGGATGTTTGATAAGGATTTAAAAGGTACACTTTTGAGGGGTCATATAAGCCATTAATCGACCACTTTATATCCGTTCATCGCTTAATTTCGTTCATTTTGACTTTTTAGGTCTGTTGAAGGTAAATTGATGGAATGACACTTATTCGGAAGAAAAGGCGCGAATATATGAAGAAAATGGCCAAAGTCAAGAATCAAGACACTCAAGTCGATGGGCCCGAAGGTGGCGTCACGACCAAATGGCGACGCCATCTCAACACGCTTTGTGACGACTCAATAGCTAAATTGCTATTTTGCACTGACGGCATCATGTTTTAAAGAGTTGGGCGTCCAACTCGATGCGACCTAGATTCGGATATCGACGGCGTCGAAGATGAAGCCGCCGTCACAACCATAAGGTGTGACGCCACAAAGTTGATGGTCAAGACGAAAATCTAATGGCGGCGATCCGGCGGCCACAAATAAAGAGTGACGCGTCGCATGTTGTAACTCTATATATAGAATTCAATTTTCGATTTTAGGGAGGTAGTTTTGTGGAGTAAAATCTAAACCGAACTTTGGCTGTCTTGGGCAAGTATCTTGGGTTCCATACCCTATTTTACAACAAGATAAGTGATTTACTTCATTAATTCAATTATATCTTCAATTGTTTGTGTGTATGCTTGCATGTTTTCCATGTCCGCTAATTTACTTGTGTGTTTGCTTAGATCTATGAAACCTAGGTATTGAATATTGATTGATTGTCTCTTATCTTAATTGTGATTGACCTAGTATTGCGATAGGTCATTCGTTATGTTTTTAATGCTTGAGTAATCTTTGTGAACATTAGTTTATAATCACCTAGAGTTATTGTAGGCTAAACATCCAAAGGTAACCTTAGAGTTAGTTTATGAATCCTAGAGATTTCGTGGTAATAACCTTAAGGTTGTCTCAAAGAGTTAGGGAAAATGCATACCCTACGACCTTAGAAGACACAACACGTTAAGAATAAGGACGTAATAATTCAACCATCAATAGGAGATAACTAAGGAGTAATAGCATCTAGGTAAACACATATTTAAATCATCACAAGAGCACACAACAATAGACATAGACTACCCTTACCTTAGCTTAGATTAGATAATTAGATAAGTAGAGTAATCGATAGAAATAAAAAAAGTAAAGTAAAGTAACTCCCAATGCCGTCTTTCACGGGTTATGGGTACCCAATACCGCTTCCGGTGTTTGGGGAGGTTAATATGTAGACGACCTTTCCCTACCTAAGGTAGAGAGGTCGCTTCGGCCTCTACTAAAGGTAGAAAGGACCTCCTACCTTTTGTAGGAGTGAGGATCGAACTCGACCTCTCGGTTGAGAGGCAAAAGGTTTTCAACCGATCCAACCCTACTTGTTAGTAATCGGTAGAAATACCACCCCAAATCTAATACCTCGAGATTCGTACCTTTCAATTTTCTAAAAAAATTAAAAAGATAAAAATAATCTTCCTCAACCCCAACCTTAGCGTAGTAATTTCTTACTAGCATTCCTATTCCCCAGAGAACGATATCAATTCCCGAGGCTTACCATAATACTACACTACAACGATTAGGTTCATCGCTTAGGGTGTTGAAAAACTTGCTCGACTAAAAGGATGTTCTTTTGACCCCGAGCGCGGCGTTGATGCGCGTATCAACATGCAAGTTATTCATGAAAAAAATGAAAAATAAAATACAAATAAAATAAAATAAAATAAATTGCTTATTTGTTTACTATGTAAAAAAGTAAGTTTGATTAAGAAAATCTCACCCCTACCATGCCTTTTACTTTCCATTTTCGACACTAAGTATATTTAATTGATTTACTTTTCACCGATTTATATTTTCACTTTTCTCTAATAGACGAATACTCACACAAAGGAACAGTGTATATCGATAAATAATTATATTTGTAAAGTCAGAATCTGTTTGACCCTTAATTGAAAACTTCATGTGTTCAATTTGTAGTTATTAGAGAAAAAATCTATGGGTTAGGACGAATGGTAAAAATTTAAGGAGAAAACAATATTTAAAATACTAATTTAGTGGCGAGATATTATTATTATTTTAATTAAAGATATAATAGTCCACTAACATTACTCAATTTTAAGTCATTTTAAGTTTCAAAATAAACATACACTCTTTATAAATAGTAGAAATAAACAAACTGACATGCTCCTATATAACATGCAATATATAATTACCGTGTATTAATTAAAACACAAACAATAAATCTTACAAAATTTAAATAAAATCTTTTAGTTATTGTGGAAAGATTAATGCACAAACACTATTAATTTAAATGCATTAACAATACTAAACTTTGGTTAATGTTACCCTTAGGCCTTCTAAAAAAATTAGAATCTCAACCTAATATACAAATATAATTACAAATAATACATAATTGAATGACCTTAAAATGAATATTTATTTTGATAAAAGTAAATCATGACACCTACAAAGCCCCATGAGATTCTTATCACCACTAAACAAAATGCCAATATCTCCATTTTATAATAAGCGTCATGTTTTGACATTTTAATTTTTTTTCAATTTAACTTTAAATATTTTTGTTTGTGTTATATATTACTTGATGAAAACTATACCCATAAAAATACATTTAAAACCTAATTCACTCATATATTTTACATCAAGTATCATATAACAAAATAAAAATTAAAAATAGTTAATGTCAAAATTGAGCACTTATTATTAGACGAAGTGAGTAGTAAACACTTTGAATAATGTAACAATGTATTTAAAATTTTGAATTGGATTAAAAGGAAATGCATACATGCATTACAATGATTAAGTTTGCAAATCATATTAATCAAAATGTGCACTTTGAAAGTTTTCTACCATGTCCAAGCACTTATAGAGTTATAGTCACTTTAATGATAAGAACGGACAACATTATGAACAATTGCATCATCTTCAACAAACCCGTGTGAAATGAGAGATTGTAATTGTAGATGCGCATAAGATAGATAATTTAAAAGCATGATGAATAACACAAATTAAAATGATATATCATTGTATGAAAATGTTTTGTAAAATTATATCATTTTCTCATTTCGCCTAATAATATGAAATAAACAATGATATGATGGTAATACAATTCAGTTTATAATAGTAATATTAACTAATTAAATTAAGTAACTTAACAACTCACTAAGATTAGAGGATTTTTATTTTATTTTTATTTTTTATTTTTTTTATTTTTTAAATACATTAAGTACATATCTTTCACAAAAGTCATACACTTTTAGTATATAGTTTGTAGCCATTGAAAATGAAAAAACATTTGTTTACAATGTCACTCCTACCGTGCTACCATACAATCTTTTACAGCCATCGTCCCCAAATCTCCATTCGATAGACCGGTCCCAATGATAACGCATGAGAGGTTTTTTGTGGGTGTGTCACGCGTGAGCCCCTTTGTGGGTATTTGGGGTGGCGTGTGAGCCAATGAAAAGAATGGTCATGAAAGGTAACCAGCCGCCATTCGGATATTGTGAAAAAGTGGGCCTCCAAAATGTCTTTATTATTTATTTCTTTGATTTTGAGTGTGTGTGATATATTACGTAAGGTGTCTTTGTATAAAAGTGAATATTTTAATTAAAGGTCGGGGGTGATGACCATTGTGAGTTAAAGGTGAGAGTGGGTAAAGAGATATAAGCGGTAAAGTGACCACGAGGTTGAATGTGAGGAATATGACCATTGTGGGTAGTCGTATGTCACATTTTTATTCAAAATAACATATATCATATCGTATCACCCCATTTCTTGTTTCCGGATTACATGTATATATTGACTTTTGCTCTCACCGTACTTCAAAAAAATTAAAACCAAATCTATGAGTAATGAGTGTTTATCACTTAGGGCTCGTTTGATTCATGAGAATGTTTTGTGAATTAGAATATGTTTAAGGAATTGGAATGTGAAGGAATGGAATGTTAGAAATTGAAATCCTTAGGATTTAAAATCGTGAATTGAAATCTGCAAATACTAACGCATGTTTGGTTGGATGAATGAAATGAGAAAAACAATTATTTTAAAATATTTAAAATTTACTTTTAGTTTAAGATTAATAAACTAAATATTATTTATTAAATAAATTACTTATCGATTATAATAATAATTTTTAAATAATATTATATAAACTAATATATTAAATAAATAATTGTTTATATAAAATACAATTTTATTATTTAAAGTATAAATTAAAAAGTAAGCTATAAATAAATTATATTTAATTTTAAAAATAATAAATTTTAAATATAATAATAATAAAAATTTAAAAATAATAATTTATTATCAATTTTAAATAAATAATAATTTTAAATCTTAATAGCATGGTTGTTTATAAAAATAATAATAATAACAATAATAATTAAATGATCGTTTATAATAATAATAATAATAATAATAATAATAATAATAATAATAATAATAAAATAAATAAAAAATAAAAATAAATAAAAAAATAAAAATAAATAATAATAATAATAATAATAATAATAATAATAATAATAATAATAATAATAATAATAATAAATAAATAAATAATAAAATAAAATAAATAAATAAAAATAATAATTATCTTTATCATTGCTATTGTTAGAGGGTGGGGGCGCAGTTGGTTTCTCACTCCCACTAAGTTCTTGTAATTTCTATGATTTTCTAATGAAGTGATATTTTATTAAATAATACTAATAATAATAATAATAATAATAATAATAATAAGATAAAATAGACCGTTGGTCTCTAAACTTGTCTCGGAGGATCGCGATGGGACGAACCTCGCCTTTTCATCGCCACGGGTCCAAGCGGTAGCCATTAAATGCAGTTAGCCCTTTACCACTAACACCTATGTCAACGGCTCTTTTCATTAGTTACGGGAGGGTAATATAGTCCAATCACATTTATAACTCAACCTAGTTAATTCTAACCCAAGAACTATTCCACCAAAACAAAAAGGGATATTGTTTGAACAAATAATATCGGTGTTCTGAGTCCTCACCACTTAAGTATGACTTCATAAAAGTTAGCGGTAAAGAAAGTAATAGCTCATGTAAATTTACCGGGATTAACAAACAAATTTATACATTATCAACTACTTAGCTAGTTGACTTATAACGATCAACTATATCGATGTTTGATGAAGCTGGAACATAAGCGATACCAAGGAGTCATTGTCGATACATGTTAATTTACTAATTCGTTACAAAATATAAAAGATGAATTTGGGCCCAACTTCAAAACGTTCAACTGATGAACCTTCAAATGATCTACAATTTGTGATTGATATCCGAAGCTGTGAACAAACAAAGCTGTTAGGCCTAACTTGATGATCTTCTTTGCAACCTTGTACGCAAAACAAGTATACAAATTACAAACATATAAGTTATGAGCTGTAGTGTTACAGGTTAATGGAATTTAACACATGACATGGTATTCATCATTGAAACATCACCTAGCCTTTGGGCGAAGAGTGCTAGGACGCAGCTTTGTAATCTTTTCTTTGCTCGAAGGGTGTCTTAACACCGCAAGCATCTGCGCAGAGACCACCAACCCTTTTCACCTTCCCTCCAAGTCAAACCAGGCGAGTTCTCAACATCAAACCCTGCATACTCGACCATTTTGGCCTTCCCTTCCCATCTAAACCTCGCTTAAATTCTTGAACAACTTTCCATTTTTTACGGGCAAACCTCCTCTTCATCAACCATCTTTCCTTTTCCCTTTCCTTTAATTTTGTCCCTTTATTTAGCTACAACCCCTTCTTCGTCCTTGATTACTACCCCACCTTTCACTCTTGGTGTCTGGTTCCACTCCCGCATTTTTTCCTTAGCTATCCCCGCCATTGACTTGTAGTCCTAAAGGTGTTTGACTAAGCATCCTAAAGTTAGCATCTGCTCTACCCAACCCACAACTTCAAAACTGATGTTTTTAAGTAAAATTGTGCTAACTTTTGGGGCTTGTGGGCTATAAAGATATCAATGAGTCATTTGTTTCAACCATTCCAAACAAAGTATGAACATCAACATCGTTATGAATCAAATGCAAACCATTTTCTAGGGTTGTTTAGGATCACGAAAAACAACGCCCATTTTGTTCATTAATCTCGATAACACATTATCAAGGCTTGAACTAAATATATCCTATCATTTGGTAAAGGCGCATAGATTAATTAATGAACCTCGTTCATACCGAGTGGGCTAAAATCAAAACCCCATTATAGTGGATTACGAACAGGACCTCACCTTCTTCTTCTTCATTGGCATCCTTAAGCGTGGAGCGAATATGCTTCTATCCTTCATTCTTAGTTTTTGGTATTTTTAAGAATGGGTTTGACTAGATGTGTGTTTGATGCGTGAGTGTGGATGTATGTTAGGTTTCGTTTTGATTGGGTTTTGTTAAATGGGTGGGTTATTATGATAGTGTTTATGGTTTCGGATCTTGTTAGTTGGGTTCTTTTGGTGATTCCAACTACATTAATTGTGTATATGCGTATCAAGGAAGGCAAAGGCCAAGTTGTGGTACCAGGTTTAAAATGTCACAATTGGTCCTCAATTTGGCCATCGACCATTTTTGCACTTAAAATTCCAGCGTATTTTTGTCACACAAACTTGACTTTTCTCATTTACTAACTTCACAATTAGTCCACAATTTGGAGCGTCCGGTTGTTTTGGTATTTATTGGTTAATACACTATATCATTTGCATCTGAACAATCACAAGAAACAACCTCCCGATGGTGACTTCTCACTACTTGAAGAACTCGCCAAATCTTGAACTCCGACTACATGTTTGACTCGATTTCTCTCTTTATCGAGAGAAAGCGATAAGGACATCAAAATTTCTAAAGGACTCCAAAACACTTTGGTGACTTGATTCGGGTATGAAGGAAACCCAACAATACATCTACGAGATCGAGGCTTTGAACTACGGTGATGAACTACAAGGTTATCGAGGATCTTCGCAATGTGCAAAAGGCTAATGTCTTGAAGGCGTTGGAGATAAGGAGGATGATCTGTCGGACACACTCACGGGTGTGTGACAGGAACAACTTCCTTGATCATCTTAGGAAGTGTTGAGAAGGAAATGCTATGGTTATGTTTTCCCTTTTTTGGAAAAATATGTCTGAATATTTACATTCTAGTGTTTTAATATGAAGTTAATGAATCTATATGTTATGTTCTAGTGTTTTAATTCGTTAATTATGTTGTTAATTGTTGTATTCGTCTAAGAGAGTTGTTATATGGTTTTGATTGTATTGGGTGTTGGTGGAACTATGGTCCTTGGTCAAACAGATTTAGAGTGTAGGGGACACAGGGTTTTAGTCCCTATCCTGCCTTGCATTAACTTATAGCAAGCACTTTATTCTCACATTTTACCACAAATTTGAATTCAAATACATAAACCCAACCCTTTCGGAGAAATTGAGTCAAAATGGGTAAATCTAGAGCTCGTAAGCAGTTAAATGCTCCAATTGTCAAACTGTTGGACATAATAAGTCTAGTGTCACAAGGATCGGTACCAAAACCAACAAAGGAAAGTAAGGTTCGAGGTAGAAAAAGGCATTGTGATGGCGGAAGGCACAGTATTCATTTAATTGTCATTTGTATAACGATTGTTCTAGTGTGTTTACATTCTAGTTGATGTGCAAATGTATTACTTTTGAAGTGGATGGATGAAGAGGATATAAGGAAGACTATGGAACAAGAGGTTTATGATGCTCTTTACAAGCAAGAAGAAGAACACACAAATTTGGAGGAAAATGAAGAGCGATCCGGGTTGGATGAAGAAGCATTCATAGTTTTGGAAGAGGAGAGAATGTACAAAAGAATTGAAGAGGAATGGGAGAGGAAAAATTGGCTTGAAGATGCAGTATGAGGCGACTTACTATGGAGTGTCTGTGGAAGAGTTATATCCAAGACATCCATATGTCTTGGATAAAATTCACGCCTCGAAAGTCACAAATTCCATGATTTTCTAAGGTTGTGAGGCTCTACTCTTCTAGCCATTTTGTAATATCGACAATATTATGTTTGAACATGTTTTTGTTTTTTTGTTGACTTTATAAGTTGACTAGCTTGTAAGAATTTATGTTGTATTTACTCCTTATCTACTTGTTCAACAACCACAACTCCCATCTACTTATATAATACATCTTAAGTCAACAATTGTTTATCATACCACCATATTATCACCATGGATGTAGAAAATGGTTGTCAAATGGTATGCATTATTTGTTGGCTTCAAAGGAAAGCAGGTGGATTGACCTTTTTGCAAAGCGTCCACCTTATAGAGCTTTCATGTGGTATGTTTGTCCCGGTGTGCCGAGAGATGAAACACATCTTATCTTTGGTAGAGATGGTGTTACAAGGAAAACACAACCACAGGGAGATAGTGGTGGATATGTGATGGGTCTACATATTTTTGCACCTACTAGTGTTGGTGCATCCTTGGGCGGTGATGAAGAACAAAGTGAACCACCTACAACTGAAATAGCAAGTGGAGAGCGCCCAAGCCAAACACCACGTGAAGCACCTGCAACTGAAAGAGCAAATAGAGAACAATTCGGTTTGGTATCCTCTAATAATTTGGTTTATGTTGACCTTATAAGTCAAAATGGGTTTTCCCAAGCACCCACCTAAACTGGATATGCAAGTGCAAACTACAAAATGAAAACAACATTTCCAAAATATACCTACACCACCACCTAATTACACCATATGAAGCAAAACATACATGTTAACAAGTATCGTTTCATTAACCATCATCGACCAAAACTATACATCTTCATTACATCAACAACTAAAAATAACGGTGAACTTCTTGATGGGAGGCTTGTTATTCATGGGGAGACTTGAGGTCCTTAGGGGAGGCACATACCACTCATTCCTATTTGTGCGGAGCATCCCACCGCTACAAGACCAAGTACAACTTTGGGAGCGGAAGCCTTGGACGCCTTGGAAGCTTGGGAAGTGGAACCTTTCAATTAGTGGTCTTAGAAGACATGTTCCACACTCATCATCGGATGTGTCTTAAATAATGATGACATCAACTTCATTTCCTTCACGTTAGTATCACGGAAAGATAGACAAAAGCAGAAATAATCGAGTTGACCCATTACAACTTTCTTAGCTTGTAAACACTCATTCTAAAGTCTAACCTTCGAGACTCCTTATTCCTATATTTTTCCACAAGTCTTCAAGTATCACATCAACAATGTCATCTCCTATATCCCACTTGTTCCCATAAGTAGCCATGGCATAGTCAACCATATCGTCGGATACCTTTAGCTTGCTATAATCCTCTTTTTGTGATTCGACACCGCTCGGTTTGTCAAATAAATAGGAGTTATTTATGCTCCTCCCTTAAAATAGCAATAACACAAATACAAAAAAAACCCGACTAACCTTTCATCACTTGAGCTTCTTTCGCAAATCTGCATAAATCATCAAACATTTCATCAGACATTTCATCTTCTTTTAACCAAGTGTCCCCATATTTTTCCTTCACATATTTTACCATCTCATCAGTTACATCTGTACAAGTAAGCTCCTTGTCTGCCATTGTTAAAGTGTATGTGAGGGTTGTGCGAAGAAGGCGGGAAACGATCAAGATGGTATACGGTAAACCGTTTGTTAGAATTAACTAGGTTGAGTTATAAATGTGATTGGACTATATTACCCTCCTGTAACTAACAGAAAAGAGTCATTGACATGGGTGTTAGTGGTCGAGGGACGAATCGGCATTTAATGGCTCTTGTTTGGACCCGTGGCGATGAAAAGGCGAGGTTCGTCCCATCGCGATCCTCGAGACAAGTTTAGGGACCAACGGTGTATTTTAGTCTAATAATAATAATTAGAGTTTCCCCATGGTACATCTTGTGGTCGAGATGGTTTACGCACTCCAACACCTATTGGATTGTTTTAGCGGTCTTCTGTGGCTATATCGATGAGTTAATCAACTCCATCACCGGTGGTAAATCTTTTTCTTGATGGTAAGTGTCCTAAGGCTTTGGGCGAGTATATTTCGAGTGCTCCTCTCACACCGATCAAACCGGTGGTGGTATCCGATCTATTGCGGTGGGGGTATGTCTGGAGGCGTTTAGTCTCAAGGTGGGAGCTTCTATGATTGGCCACTCTTTAGATGGATACTTGAATGATCTAAAATTCGGAGTTGGGGTTTTGGAGGAGGGAGGCCATTCTCCATGCCGTGAATCGGCTTGTTGAAAACGATGGTGATGATGTGGGTCTTTCGATGTTGTTGGTGGATTTCAAAATGCCTTGATCGGTGGACCGTGAGGTTATGTTACAAGAGGTTCGCCTCCATTGTCTGCCATATCACGTTGGGTTGAATTTTCTACTCCATCCGGCCAGATTATATTGGGGAACACACTTTATGGTCACACCAAGGCATGCGACAAGGTGATCCTCTTGGACCTCTCTTTTTGCGTTGGTGCTACATCCTTTTGCTAGCAAGATCAAAGACTCCTTTTCTCTCCCCTTTCAAGCTTGGTACCTAGATGATGGTACGATCATTGGAGATACTCTGTTTGTTGGGAAGACCTTGGAGCTCATTATGATAGATGGACCTCGTTATGGTTTGCACCTCAGCGTCGATAAAGCGAGGTTTTTGGCCAAGTGAAGATCCTAGAAGCGAGACTCGAAGGTGTTTTCCTCCTAATATTGCCCGACCCCGCATGGTGTAAAATTGTTGGGTGGGCCTATTGGTGTAGACCTTGAGTTTAGTAGTAAGCTCGTTTTGAAACAAGTTTCTAAAACCATTGAACTTATGGACGATTGTTGCTAAGCTTGATGATCCCAATGTGAGTTCTTTCTCCAGTGCATGTGTTGGCATTTCAAGTTGTATTTCTCTATGCACACATGTTCCCCGTGTCTTTGAACATGTTGATTTCATTCGATGAAGCACTTCGCTCTCTCTTGGAGCGAATTGTCCCGCTCTCGGGCCGGGTTCGGAAATTGGCAATGGAGACCGCCTCTCTTCCTTTTAATTTGGGGCTTGGTGTATCTGTTCTTGGCGATGTTTTGAATTATGCCTTCCTTGCTTCTAGACTCCAATCGGCCACCCTCTGACCGAACTCTCCGCGATCGGTGTTGGTGCTCTGGATCTTCCTTTGATGATGCCTGCATGTTTTAATGAAATAATGGAGACCGACCTTTTGGGTAGCTCTTGTGAGATTGTCGCCCCAAACTCATGAAGAAATTGGCGGTTATATTTCACACGTGTCACAAAAGAGGTGAATCCACCTTCGCTTATCGCTGGGCAGATGGCCCTATGGAGATTGCAAATGGCGGACCATACTTGACCGGCCCGAGTAGTCCCGATAGTTGGGGTGGGCGGACTATGAATGCTAAAACCACCGGTGTGTTTTATGCTATCGCTCAGGTGTTCCTCTTTTCTCCACTCGGATGTCGTGCTCGCTTGTTCCAAGGCTTTTACGGTGATATCTATGGGGATCATCTTGTATCACGCGTACGTATTATTGGTATTAAACATCGACATAATGTGGTGCGTGATACTCGTGATATCCGCTCTTGGGTGGGGTTTCGCTCGTAAAGAAATTGATATCGGGCTCTGCGGAGAGGACAAACACCCACGCCCGGTGACTTGTTACTTTACTCGTGGGAGAGAGGCCTTGATGTGTGTGTTGATCTTCTTGGGTCATCGCCTTAACTTAATGGTATGGTGACTTTGTGGCGGGCGTGCGTGATTGAAGTTACCAGTATAAGCGTGTCAAGTCTGAAACCAAATCGCTGATATTGGATATGGGTTCATCCCTTTCTTTCTCTTCTTTGGTGAACTCGAGAAGGCGGTGACCTTGCTCAAGCGTGTCCGAAAGTTCTCGGTCACTCAAGATATTGGCGCGTGTGGTGCTAACTGTATTTTAGTAGGATTTGTTTTGCTATTCTTAGAGGAGGGGGTGAGTTAGTTTCTCGGCTCCCACTAATTTCTTGTAATTCCTTTGATTTTCTAATTAAGTGATGTTTTATAAAATTATATATATATATAATAATAATAATAATAATAATAATAATAATAATAATAATAATAATAATAATAATAATAATAATAATAATAATAATAATAATAATAATAATAATAATAATAATAATAATAATAATAATAATAATAATAATAACAATAATAATAGCAATGACAATGATAAAGATAATATGAATTCCATGGAATTGTTAACAATCCTTCTCATATTGCCATGGAATGTTGAATTCCATATATATGGGATTTTGAAGAATTTCATTCCATTCCGTTTGTCAACCAAACACATGAAGGAATGAAATTGATTCCAATTTCTTTAAATTTTTCAACCAAACACGTTATGAAATGGAATTGAATTCCAATTCCACCAAAATCCTTAGGATTCCGCCGAACCAAGCAGACCCTTAATATATTATGGATGTTTATCGTTTGGTTATTAGATTGTTCGGTTTATTGATTCGGTTAGTTCATTTAACTTTTTATGTAAAACCAAAAATCGAACCGAGCCAGATACAAATATGATTAAATAAATTTGATTAAACCGAACCGAATAACCATAAATAGTTAATTTTAATTAATTATTTATTTATTTCAACATATTTTTAGCAAAAAAATTTCTAACTTAAAAAATGTTAAATTTATATAATGAAAGAGTTTTCATGGTCATTTTATCTATACTACATATAATAAAAAACGGTCAAACCTTGAAAAGTGAAAAGTTGAAAGTCAAATGTGAGAGAAATAAATTGTGTAATTAATACTTTTATTTAAAAGTATAATAATTTATTCACATTGTACAACAAATTAAAAGCTTATATACCAAATTAAAAACAACCAATTAAAACACTATTTACTAAAAAGTACAAATTTTTTTTCACAATGTACAATTTAAACAAGCTACAACATAATTCTAAATATAAAATAATGTTATTTTTAAAACACCATAAAATAAAAAGTACATGTTATTATACACATTATACAAATTAATAAAACACACAAAGCTTCATACAAGCTAACAAGTTGATGGTACATATAATTTTGAAAATCGGACCGGACCAATAGGTTCAACCGGAAACCGGTGGCGATTAACCAATAACAGCCATCCGAAAACGAACTAGAGAGGACCCGTTGAAACCGATACAAACTAGTGAATCATGTCTCATTGAGATATATTTCTCTGGTTAATTGTCACAGCTACCATGATTTCAACACGCGGCACCGCTTATACTATATATAAAGGAAAAACCAAAAAGTAAAAAGTGAAAATTTGAAAATATTAATACATATCGAAAACTAGGTTGACCCTGTTTAATTTGACCCGTTTTGATCCAACCTGTCGGGTTGACTCGGTTTAAATTGACCCGTTTTTCGACGGGAACGGTTCAACTGGTTGAACCACCGGGTCGAACCGGGTTTCAAAACATTATGTTTAATCCCCAAATCTTCAAACTTTTATTATTTTTCGTTTAGAACCCATAAACGTTTTTAACACGAGCGATCTCGTCGCTATATAAATATATTATATATATAAGTTTTCTTCAAAACGATTATAATGTTTTACAATTAAGAGAAAATATGTGCCCGTTAGTGCACATTTAACTTTCAATAGGCTAAATCACGCTCATTTTTTTGGGCTAATCACATTCATGCTAATTTTGGTACTTGCGTTCTTAACAACGGCACCATTAATCTCATCCTTCTTAGTTTTACGTGACAAGTAACGTGTGTTGTTAGTTTTATCTCATAAGCGATGTAATGTTTACTTTCATTTCATTGAATGTTTTTATATGTTGTTTGATAGATGTTAAGAATTTTGTCAGACTTTAGTTATCGTATAGTACAACCCGTTTGCAATTGCATTTTATCGGTTCACGTTCTATTTTAAATGCTACAAAACACTCACCACAATATCACAAATCATTAATTATCGACGCTAGAAATCACGCCACTAGGCGCTGGTACTCGCTATAGTGTATATAAATGTATAAAATATATATATTTATATGAATTCGGTTTCGGTTTAGATTGCCAAAACCATATATAACCGAAAACCGAATATTTAATTCGATTCGGTTCGTTTGGTTATAAATTGATTCGAATTTTTACGGTTCGGTTTGGTTTTGGTTTTTGGTTCCTGAGGTTATTACTCGAATTCTGAACACGCCTACAATATATTGACTCCACAAGTCCACATGGACCACATACAGTCAATAATAGTACATATACTTTAGGGCCCGTTTGGTTCTGGTGTATGGGTATGAGTGTATGATTTTGAAAGTCATTAATGTTGTTTGGTTGGTTATGGGGCCCATTATAATAGATTGAGGATACTCAAATATGAAGGTTTCCTCATATTTTATGTGTGTGGGTGGTTTCATCCTACCCTCTATTACCATTCCACCCTATACAAACATCCGATACCCATTGTGATTCATAGCAACAAACCAAATGCACCCTTAGTATCAATAATACCATTTGTTTCATGTTTGGAACTTCAATTCATACTTCTATACAAGTAACAATACAACATGTACAAATTTTTAAGAAATTTGTTGTACAAATTTTTAAGAAATTTGTTGTACAAATTTTTAAGAAATTTGCTATGTATTGCTCCATCTTTACCATCAACACATTCCTTAGCAATGTAAGTAGAAGTTCATAAACGATAACGGGCCAAAAAAAGAAAATGTAAGCTACTCCTCTCCGGAAATGGATCCACTAAAAAGAGAAAAAAAATAAAAAAAAAATGAGAAATGTTTTTAGTCACATATTTCAAAAGAAAAAGGAGAATTTCATGGGAGATGCATCATTTTTTGTTTGTGTATCTGAATTGTGCAGTTATGATTATTTCTCATCCTTCTCATTTTATTTTTATTTCTCGTTTGATCATTGGTCACTCATCCATTACGTTTCACCACAAATTTAATATTAAAAAGTTAATTAATGAGAGAAAAACAAAATATCCCACAAGTTAAACCGTTTAAAACAATCGTTGGTCGATCATTAAAACACTAGCAAAGCAATAATAATAGATTGTTGGCAAATAGCAAGGAGAAAATGAAAAGCATCTGATGTTAATGAATCACTGAAGGCAAGAAAAAGTAAGCATGCAGATATCAAAGATGATATGAGGGGTTGGCTTGTACGAGGTTAGGCTAGATGGCAAGGTTGTGCCACACTCACTTTACACATCAGCGTTACGTCCGCTTTCTTTCTCCTCTCACATCCACTCACTTCCACTCATCTTTTTATGGACAAGACACTCACTTCCACTCACCTTAACTTTTACAAATTAATATTACACAAATTAATATTACAACTCTCAACAGATGCTTTTTACAAATTCAAGAAGGTGAACCACTACCTTAAGTTTCTTGAAACGCGTGACTCGCGCGTGAGTGGAGGGAGATGGCAAGGAAGTCATTGGTGAGAGGCTAGATGAGGTGAGTGTGAATGGTCCCTTTCCGACCAACCTTAGATAAATAGCAGTCGGTGGACAAGCTAAGGCGTGTGATTATGTTCACATCATGTAAACAAAATAGTAGTTTAAGCCCATTTTCGGATCTAATAAGTGTACATAAAATAAAATTAGGAAGTTCACATCTAACCAAATGAAAATATCAAGAAGAAAAAAAGACGGCAAGTTAAGTCGCTACTTTGTTATGTCATGACATGTTTTAGAGATAAGAAGCTAGAGTTGTTGGTCGAAAAATGAGGTCGCTGAAAAATAGCAATTGGGCAGGACAGTTGGAGTTTGAGAGATGGAATAAAAAAAGCAGGTGAAATGAAAAAGTGAGTGGTTGGTTGTTACAGAGGGCAAAGGGTTTGGGCCTCCTAAGAATACTTCTCTCAATATTATTTATTATTGTATTTTTATTACTGTATGAAAGTGTGAAATTAAAAAAATAAAAACAAAACGAAATAGAAAATATAAAGTTGTACAAGTAAAAGTATGAAAGCGTAAAAATACTGAAGCAAAACCATAGAAGAATGTCCTCTATTAATAAGGTAAAAGTATTAAAGAAAAGTGCAGAACATAAAATATGTGTTAAAAGTAGTAAAAAAAAAAAAAAAAAAAAAAAAAAAAAAACTGCATTTTTCTCAATAAAGCGGGTATATGAGATAGGATAGGTAAGCGGGATGATAGCAATAGTAAAGCCGGATGTCAAACGGTGAAGATTAGTTTTTCAAAGATCAAACAGTGAGCTACCATTTGGTGATGATGTATGGTTTTCTCAAGCCTACATGGTAATTTCTAGCCTTTTACAAAAGGAATTGATTTATGCATTTACATTTTTGATTGAAATACTTTACTGTATGTATTACATACTTGTACAGTTTTTACAATATGTTTTAGTTGCTTATACAGTTGAATGTCCTAATAAAAAATACGAATATCCTAGTCAACTATATAGGCCATCATCAATTCGTCTGCTTTTGGGGTCCCAAATCTAACATGGCATGCAAGCCGAACGTAGAATACCTTGATTGAGTTGATAATTACATTTTTCAACCTTCATATTTATTCATGGTACAATATAACGACTACTTGTTTGATTTGTGCTTTTCTTTTCTATTTGTATGAACAACTAGATTTGATTTAGAATAAACTTTTCTCAATGTTTGGAAAGTTTTAAAAGTGTAGAAGAAACTAAGTTGAACAAGAGAAGAAAATATGTCACACAGATAGAAAAAGCTAAATCGAAGCTGTTAAAGTGTCTATAATTGCCACGAGGTTTTTAGCCCACGCTTCGCAGCGGGGTGTTCGCATACAAAAGTATTATTTAACGTTCGAGCTAAGCGTGTTTTTATTAGATATGTTAAGTATTTTAAGCGTGAACAATATAATTAAACGGTTGCGAACTTATAAAAAAATATGTTATCAAGCCTTCGTTGCGTTGCGTTTTATATAGAGTTTTTTAATTAAAAATGATAGAATGTCGTTATGTAACAACCGTTAAGTAGCGGTCGTTAGTAGGACTATCTATGTAACGAACATCTAACATGAAGGACCAATTATGTAAATTTTTTTACATTGTTAGACCCTATAGGACCTATTTAGCAATGCAAGTTAAACCTCAGGGACTGTTGTCGCATATTAGTTTTTTTAAAAGTATTTAAAAAAAAAGTTAACGACCGTTAGTAGATAACGGACGTTAACTAACACCGTTAGTAGTGTAGCTTTTACTGTTCATTAGGCCCCTAGCAAAAACAGGATTGCCCCTAGCAATCTCGCCGGCATATTTTATGCATAGATTACTGTAGCTAATGCTTGTTGTATGTGGAGCTAGCAAAAAAAAGAGTGGCTTTAGCCACGTTCATAAATGTACTTTAGTAGAACTTCCTATATCATTTAGTTGACAAAATGGTTATTGTTTAGGGTCGTTGGGTTTAAAACTAAAGTTTTGGTGTTAGTGTTGTTGCTCTATCTATGTTGCGGGTGTTTTAGCGTTGATTGCCAATATTTTACAGTATTATTGTACATATATAACACGTAAGGTTTTGTTAACAACAGTATTTTTGGTTGTTGTTTACGTTGTCCAAATAAAATAATGAATATTAACCAACAATTTCATTGATTATCTCAAACACAAATATAATGCAATTTCTCTATTGGGTATCTTAGCGGACAATGCGGCTTTAATGATATCCTTGTCTAAATATTCACAATTTTGTTTAAACAATGTATATTGTCTACGCTTAAATATCATATATTAGTTGCTAATAACAACCTTAAAAGATGTTATTAGCAAAACCTTAACATATATGGAGTAAAAAAGAATTACATATAAATGAGTGTACACTATAGGCTTCAAATAGAAAAATTGAGTGTGCAAATTATCTCTTTTTTAAAAATATGTAAAACTAACCATTATGCCTTGTGATGAGAAAATTGTGTTTCAAACTAATGTTTAGACGTGAAAATTAAATAATTCATCGAATTTCAAAGAAAAGACATCCTACATGATCTTGGCTTTTCAAAATAAACCTAGTCCCGAGATTTTGTGTCTCATAAATGCGTGTCTTATTTAGTTAGTTCACTAATATGTCAAAAAAATACATATCTTCTTAATTTAGTTACTAGTTTTAATGAAATTGTACCTTTTAGTTCATTTTTATTAGTTTGTGAGTGAGTTAGAGTCTCGAGTCCGCCTCAGTACATGACTACATGTATGGAATTTTGGTTAAAGAAAAGCGTTTTCTAGCATCGATATAGTATGATATAGAAAGGACATGCTTAACATATACCTTTCATTTCAAAATTATTGTTCTGAATAACATCGATTTAAAACATGTATTTATTCTTGTTTTGAGAAATGCAAAATCAATAAAATGATAGTTTACCCTTGATAACTAATTAATCTTTTCAGTTAATTTTGTAAATAAATTTTTTGATTAGGAACTTTTATTTTTTGTATTGTATAATCATTTTGAAACAAACAAAAAAGAAAAAGTACACAAGAAAATTGAGACGGAAGAAGTAACTTTATAAAGAGAGTTATAGTTAAAACCTCAGTAGGTACGAAAAAAGTATTATTGTATATTACGGACAATTATGCCGCGTAGATACTATTTCCACACTGTATAACATGTTGCGAACATTTTTAATGGACACAATATTTGTCTTATTTGAGTCACAGGAGGCTTTTATTTTTTTATTTTTAATTTTTTTTTATGTAACTAAATGTAAATGTTTAGATGGCGTTTAGTTAGAAAACATTTTCTTTCATTTTCTATTTTTTGTTTTGTAGAAAAAGGGAGAGGAGTTTTATTTCCACAAAACAATAAAAAAAATTAAAAAATGCGTTTAGTTTAAGAAACATGTGTTTATATTTTCCATTTTGCAAAACTAAAAAACATGTTTAGGTGTTTTTGTTTTCTATCTCAATTCTCTATGTACCTAAAAAAATCTAATATGAGAAAATAAAGAATTAAAAAAGTAAAATATAACATCAAATAACATGAAAAAAAGACATAAACGGTAAAAAGTGTGGAAATAGTATCTACGCGGCATAATTGTCCATAAAAAAGACATAAACGTAAAAAAGGGTCGAAATCGTAAAAAACGGTCAAAAACGTTAAAAAAACCGGACGCAAACATATACACATATATACAGACAGACAACGACTCGGTCCACGATCTGAGGGTTCAAATAGTAGGTTAAAGTGCATAACATGTACACAAACCACTATATGGACCCACATTTCAATTAGTTTGCTCGCGTGTAAATAATGGACAAAAACGTTAAAAAGCACACGAAAACGGACGAAAACGTAAAAAATCGGACTAAAACGAAAACATAAAAAAACAGACGAAAATATAAAAAAACAAACGAAAACATTAAAAAATGGACGAAAACGGACGACAACGTAAGGGAAACGGACGAAAACGTAAAAAAGGGACAAAAACGTAAAAAATCGGACGAAAACATTAAAAAAAAGGCAAAAACATAAAAAAATCGGACGACAACGTAAAAAACAGATGTAAACGTAAAAGAACGGACAAAAACGACAAACAAAAGACGAAAACATAAAAAATCGGAAGAAACGTAGAAAATCGGACGAACACGTAAAAAACAAATGAAACGTACAAAA